>JAVYIG010013978.1:0-44086 GCA_035222895.1 Strongylocentrotus droebachiensis | reverse complement strand
CCAGGCAATGGTTTGTAGACAAAACTTGGAACTCACAAAAGCCTTTATTGTTGTGGCATTGAGAAAAATTGTATCAAACCTGTAAATGCCAAATGATTATTATATATTGCATTCAGACCAAAAATTGTGGCTATTTTAGCTATTTGCAGAGGTCATCAAACCCATAAATTGCTACATTTACAAAGATTTAACAACAGCTGGGCAATTTATTACCTTTATTAGGATGCCTTATTGATACTGCCCTGTAATTAAGTCATTTCATACATCCAATGTTCCTTCCTACTAACAAATATTTTCCTGCATACACTCTTTCATTCAAACTTGTGCCGTAAGGCTTCTAACTTTGTAAAGAAACAGAAATATGTACTGCACACTTTTGAGTACACAACTGCACCCCTACATTGCATATAAATAGAACAAACAAGTTTTGTTTTCTGTTAGAAATGTTTTGTATTGGAGAATGGAAGCTTTTAGCTTGAAATAGTTTCAATTTATTTTCTGTTCGGAATTGCCATTGGGGTATCTTGACAAAATGTGACCTTCCTGCAATCTCAAAGTCTTATTTCCATTTGAAAGGCTTGGTTTCATCTCACATATATATATCAAAGTGAAATGATGCCCTTCTACCTCCTAGCTTATTAACTCTCTCTCTCTCTCAAGAGGCATTGATTCCACTCCCTCTTTCCCATTGGGATTCCCGTCTCCCTCTCCTTCCCTTTCATTGTTCGCTATCGTGTCCCTTCGAGGATTGGTTTGGGGGGGTTAAAACTCAATCAGTGCCATTTCAATAGGCGCGTCTTCATCATCTCAAGATTGCCAAATAGCCCGCTATTTCTGATTTGGGAAATAATCCAGAAGCTACAAATTGCGTCTTAATCAGCTCAAGATTCTACCTCGAAACTTGAAACTCGACCTTGAGAAATTAGCGTTAGCGCATAGTGCGAGTCTTCGGTTTGGTGAAGACGCACAGGACAAATAGCTGGATATTTTGCCAAATAGTGGAATATTTGGCAATCTCGAGATAGTGAAAACAGGCCTACAGTTGTCGACCACTCCTTTTGAAAGATCGTGATAACACTGGAAGTGAGGTTGGTAGATTGGCATTATTCCATCATATTTCTATTTCTTTAAAGTTTACACACACTTTCTACATTTTGATGCAAAAATAAAACCGGTGATTATAAGAGTATAACATCCCCCTCAAAAACAGTCATGACCCATTACAATTGAAAATTGAAATTTTTAAATAAAAATAATTGTCCTTTCAAATTTACATATAAGTCATAGCCAATCCAAGTAATCTAATGCAATAGCAGACCATACAATACCTGCTACAGTAGTACAGTTTTATTATTTTTATCATTCATATTTCCATCTTGCTACCCATGTTAAAGCTTATCTTGAATTCTGGTAATGGAATTCAATTTCTAGAGATGCTTAGAGACTTCGTAGTAAATCTGCATTGTTTTACATGAGGTAGGTGGGTTGTCTAGACCAGCCAAATATAAACTAAGTTATGAACATTTACTAGAAATGACTTCTACTGAAATG
This sequence comes from Strongylocentrotus droebachiensis, assembly GCA_035222895.1. Classification (NCBI taxonomy): domain Eukaryota; kingdom Metazoa; phylum Echinodermata; class Echinoidea; order Camarodonta; family Strongylocentrotidae; genus Strongylocentrotus; species Strongylocentrotus droebachiensis. The sequence goes on along the minus strand of JAVYIG010013978.1, from coordinate 42,535 downwards.
CACATCTCACATTTGCCCATATGAGACCATGTGCCATGCATCTGTGTCTAATACAACTTGCATGACCTTTTTGAAATTATGAACTTGACAGTTAAATGCGTTTTCTAGTGAAATCTTCTTGCAAGTATCCCTTATTTGTACATTTGAACATTCAGTGTTGCGTTTCTTTCATTCTTTAAGAATTTTTTCTTAATCATTACCAGAATCTGAAACTACCTTATATGCATGTGCTGCATTTCTGTTTGAAGATCACTTTGTCTGTTCAGAGTTTGAATGGCATGTAGTTAACACCCTTCTGACTTCCAGAAATATAGGACCTGTGGCAGATTTTACTTTCCATCAATAAATCATTTATCCCCCTTCTTAACAAAGGAATGTGTGAAATTTATGGGGGAAAATTGTGAAATACAATATAACCATTGGGATAGTGATTGATTGATATTCACTTTTGAAATATCCATGGATTTATTTTTACTCTGATTAACATACTTGCATCATGTTCATTATTTGTGTGTATCTTTTTTTATGGTGGATTTACAAAGCAGACTAGTCAGGTGTGAGATTTAGAAGTGAACCTTGCGATAAATATTTGCACAGAAACACCATAATTCAGACAACTTTGTGAGCATCACAACCCAGCGGTATGGCTTCATTGTGTGGATTTACATTCTGGTTGAATTAAATGCTTTGTGATCTATAAGGCAATAAAAAGTGAGTTGCAGGTGGTTTAATTTTTTTTTTAAAAGGTGACTTTCAGCGGAATAGAACCAAACCTAAAATGTGTTCATCACTGACAAAGTAATATTTATGATCAACTTTTTCTCAAGCTCTTGGAGTACTTACATTCCTTTGGTATTTACTTTATATCTGAAAGATATATATGGCACTTCAAGTCTATATTTCATAATGTAAATGCATTCATTGTATATCTTTTTGACAGCATCAAGTAAGCTGTGAATTATAAATTGTCATCTGTATGGATTATACCCCGACCCACCCCCCCCCCCCCCCCCCCTGACATCGCGGCGAAATGACTATCTGGTTGAGGCACCCTTTTCTACATATTTTGTTTCATGCTTTTATTAAATCATTTTATGCTACCCCTTCTGTCAAAGTACTAAAAAGTTACATCTCCAAAAACTTCCCTTCTTCGTTCGAAAAAAGTTGATACAGGTATGTGTTTTTCTCTTTGAATGGATATACCTATGTTTTTTTCTTTTAAGACGAGCCTTCTAACATTACAGTTCTTATCAGCTGCTATGTCATCCAATCAGATGTATCATTCATTTGATTATGTTTACACCTGCAATTGTGTAACATGATTCTTTAAATCTTTATTGTTAAGTAGAACTGAAATGACATTGAGATGATAATTCTTTTCATGTAACACTTGCTAGGGATCATTAATCATTGAATTGGATATTGTGGATGGTGAATAGCTAATGTGCAATGCTATTAGATGCATGCTGCTTCAGAATAGGCAGGGGGATTTATCTTAAGCCATGTCTTCACACGTGCTTTAACAATCTAAAAGAAAATGTGCCATGGCAAAATAACATAACATATATATATATACCAAGGTCACGCACGCACTTAGCATTTCTCTATCTTATAACAAACAGATAAGCAGTACAGGGTAGGAGCATTAGTTGTATACCGGCTCTACACTTCTTCATCCCCATTCACCCTTCATATAGGCCTACTTTTATATTGTTTTATTTTGCTGCACTATTTTAAAGTGGTTTAAAGGTAAAGACCAGTATTGGAAACGCCCCAATTTCAAAAAATGAAATGGAAGCTCTCATTACCAATCATGTGAAATAATATGTTTTGACTAATACATGATGATAAAAAATTTGCCGGGAAACCGCCTACTAATTCATATATTTGGTAAATTTGTTTCTCTCATGGTCGTGTGAGAGATATAGGGTAGTCCCATATACATCTTTCTGTGTATAGTGCTTGTAACTTTACGAAGAATGGGCCAAATTTCTTATCATTTTGATGATTCCAGAACCTTGCAGATGCTAGATGCTAGATGATCAACCTTTTCTGATCGATTCCACAACGTTTCTTTCACAATGCAATCGCATGACCATTACTGGTCTTTACCTTTAATTACAACAGTATAATTATGTGACTGAGGATTAAAAGTATTTTCTATTTACTCTTCGTTTCTTATGTACCTACCAACAGGCATACAATGGCCTTCAGACAGGTGCAGTGGCTTTCTTTGATGTGTGTTCTCATCTTTACATCCAGCCAGGCATTGCAGGTATGTTACATCTCTTTGTTCCTTGTACAGTTGACTTTAAAATGATGTACTTTAAAGGAATGGCCATATACCACTGATAATGATAACGAAGATGATAACTATAGCTGTGAAGTTGTTCTATGTAGAATGGTATTAGATCTGACATAAATGATACTCGGCTTAAAATTGGTGAGCAACACCATTGAATATACCTTTTCTACAGAGATCAGTTTCATCATTATTTTCAATGACTTTGTGACTGGCCCTTAAAGGTGATGTTGAGTTTCAGGTAATGACAGAATATAACATTCTCACACAATAAAAAGTAAATCATTGGTTCAGATGCAACTTTGCTGAAGAATGTGGCAGAAACAATTAGAAAGTGTTTCTAAATCTTTCAGGCTTTTAATTTTGTACATTCTGGCCATTTGAACTACTATTGTAACTAAATATTTTTGACAATCTTCAGAAGTTCTTTTAAAACATTCTGAATTCTACTTTCATAATGTTCAAAATAAGTTTGGCATCAGCCTTTACCTTTTGATTAATTTACCTGTCAATATGATATGGAAGAGCTTTGAAGATGAAATTCTGCTGAGCATGAAAGCACCCCTGGGAAACCAGACCTTTTTCAATAAAGCCTTAATATCTCCCAAAATAATTTCACCAACCAATGCAAAAGAATTTATTTCTTTTGATGAAATTCCTCTTTTGCTGCTTTTGTCAGAATGTAAACATGCTACCAAAATATCCATTCAATACTAAAGAAAGAGCAAATATTGTGAAGAGGGGAAGAGAAGAATGAAGAAATGTTGTGGTATGTAACCCCCAATTGAATGAGAGATATACCAGTTTAAGGTGAGGTCTAAATGTCAATAGTTTTTAGCATTTAGCACAGGTATTTGCCATTTATTTATGCGTCCATTGATCTAATTGTTTGGCCACTTCTGAAACCTTGAGTGCTCATCCAAAGATAAAAAAGATGTGACTCTTTGAATTAACGCAACTGTGATAGATTTGATGTTCAAATACTTCCTTGTGCTAGAACTGACATCATCTGGCTGGATAGGATTTGATTTTCATGTAACATACATTTCCTATAGGTCTCATCCTGAGTTTACCTACTGGGTTAACATACTTTATTTGAAGTAATATTTGTATGTTATTTGGTCCAAATATTGGATGTCTGGCACAATCCCTTTATGCAGGACCAGACACTTCACAATATCAGATAATAAGGTTGATACAACAGAGAAAATATCAGGGAAATAGTTTCTGAATTTATTTATGTTTCTTTGTATGATATGTGAATATGGTACTTTTGAAAGATATCTTCCAAAACTTGGTCTTCAAAAGAAATTGACACACACCACACACACACAGGTGCACATACAACGAAAAACACGACAATGAAATGCAAAATATGTAGTGTTTAGAATCCTTTGACATTCACCCCCCAAAACAAAAACAACAAAATAACAAACAAAAAACAAAAAACACAACACAACATGACTAAACTACTTTAATGCCCTCCCCAACCCCCTCCCGAACCCCCTCCCTCCACTCTAATCCCCACCCCTCTGTCAGCTAGACATGACCCAAAGTGAAATACCTGTTCATTAAAAGCATTAAATCAAAACCTTTAAGAAAGTAATGAAGACCAATATCAACTTCTCAGTAAAACACCCAATTAAGAGGGATTGTCTTCTCTCCAGATAATCCATTGTGCACACTAAGAAAAAATGGTGCAACTATGCACCTTTAGGGGTTCAAACCGATGCAACAATAGCAGCACCTTTAGGGGTTAAATCCTGCACCCTTTTTAAAGGTTCAATCCTGCACCCTTTAAAAGGGTGCAAGATTGCACCCTTTGAGGGGACATGTTAGTACCCTTTATGGTTCAATCCTGCACCTTTAGGGGTGCAAACCGATGCAACAATAGCAGCACCTTTAGGGGTTAAATCCTGCACCCTTAAAGGAGGGTGCCAGATTGCACCTTTTGGGAGATATGTTAGTACCCTTAATGGTTCAATCCTGCTCCTTTAGGGGTGCAAACCGATGCAATATCAGCACCTTTAGGGGTTCAATCCTGCACCCTTTAATAGGTGCAATCCTGCACCCATCATCGAGGAATACTCATGAAATTTGCTCGTACACGAATACATATTAAACATGCATGATGTTTCTTGGTTAGTAATCATATAATCAATATATGTATTGCTAAAACGTGAATGTAATTGTAACATGATCAGACAAAATAATCTATTGGTTAATGATTGCCGAAGGAAAATACAAATAAAAAAATTGATGTGCATTGTCATAATTTGCTTAACAAAATCATGAAAAATGTATTTTTATGTGAACACGTGGAAAGTAATCATGAATATGCATGCAATATGCAAATTTTATTTTGCACCCTTTTTTAAACCCCTTTTCCTTCAATAGGGTTCATTTTTATGTAAAGGGTGCAAACTCTTATTTTGCACCCTTTTTTGCACCCTTTTTTCTTAGAGTGTGATGTGCTGGTGGTTTTGAAGAAAACAAAAGGAAAGGATTGGTTGATAGGCCTACCTGGTTACACCGGTTACCCCGGTTAAAAGAGGATGATTTCTCCTTTCAGATCTAAGGTGTGGCATAGCTGATACTGTGGCATCAGATCTTTGAATGAAATAGATGGATTTAGATAGTTGCTGTACCAGAAAATTCCCGATTAGGTTAACCCAGTTTTGGTTGAAAGTCTGATATACCATCCTACCTTTAGGAAGTAGACTCAGATTACTGAATGAATAGAAAGGCCCCTTTTCATATAATACAGCATTATGTGACTTGATTGGGTCAGGGAGGTTTCAGGTAGAGTGTTTTAGACCATGACAATTCCATTTTTTGTCAAAGCGGGGAGGGGGCTGATATCTCTTTGCTCAAGGTTACCTTGTCTTTCAATTTTTGAAAACTGAAAATTTTGCATTTGTTATTTATGGTAACACAAGTAATTCATCTATTTTTCTGGCAGGTGGTTCTTTTTTCAGTTTGACAGAGGGCACTTTATCAGCAAGAATGAAAAACAACTTTTAGTACAGTAGTTTATAAACGATAGACTGGAATTTAACACTTGACAGGATAAGCAATTAAGTCAGTGACAACTGCCGTGTGAAGTTTGTGCTAATAATTTGATAGATATTGCAAGAAAATTTCTTGTTTAGATACCCTTAGCCTTGAGAATGAAATGATCTGAATATGTTCCAAGCAGCATGAAATAATTTGGATGCAAGAAACTGACAAGTGGGTGTTGAATATCGTCCCTGTTTTCACGAAGTGACGGTAGAGCGCGCAAATAAAAAAAAGTTAGTTTTGAATAAATCGCTTTCAAAGGTTCAAGCCATAATCTCAACCTCTTTAATTTATCAAAGGCAAATAAATTTTATATCCTGGGATAGAAAATATCTTAATGTCTAGTTCTATCTTTAAATATTTCCATAATTTCTTATATTTTTTTAGGAAATGAGCTGTAAACATTACCGTCACTTCGTGAAAACACGAAATTCAAGGACGCGCTGTGATTTTGTTTTCACGAAGTGACGGTACGTAGCCGCGCGCGTAAAACATATGGGATTTTTCTCTCGTGGATGGAATTCTCGAAATGGACACTAAATACGGCAAAACGTTTTGTTTAATTGATGTACAGATAAAATAATTCGAACTGTGAGAAAGAGTACATTTTCCTCTTTCTGTAGCTGCTTTTTCATTTCTCTGTGTGAACTGTTAACACATCCGTCATTTCGTGAAAACACAAATTGCATAGAACGCTTTGATTTTGTTTTCACGAAGTGACGGTACGTAGCCGCGCGCGTAAAACGTATAGGACTTTTCCCTTGTGGATGGAATTCTCGAAATGGACACTAAAAACGGCATTATGTTTTGTTTAATTGATGTACAGATAAAATAATGCGAACTGAGAGATAGAGTACATTTTCCTCGTTTGGGAGCTGCTTTTTTTATTGATAAGAATAAACTGAATGTCTCTGTATGAACTTTTAACTTAACCGTCATTTCGTGAAAACACAAATCACAAAGAACGCTTGTATTTTGTTTTCACGAAGTGACGGCTCGTAGCCGAGCGCGTATAAAACATATGGGATTTTTATTGTGTGAAGCAATTTCATGAGATAGACACTGAAATACGGCAAAATTAATTGTTAAATAGATGTGTGGATAAAATTATTATAATGGCAGGATAGAGCACCTTTTCTTCTTTGTATAACTATGATGTTAGATGTATGATGTTAGTTTTTGTTCGCGAACCGACGGCTCACAAAATAAATTAAATACAGATGGATATTGGCATAATCAATTTTGTTTCTACCAAGTGCTTTTTAAATGATTAATGAGCTAATCTCTTTAATCTTAAGCTAAAAATGGATATTATATATTTAATATTTGTTGGGGTTTAATTATCTCGAACATATAGGGACTAAAGATTGCACTAACGTTACTATATACTTTCCACTTAAGTAGACTTCCTCTCATTCCTTCCCCCCTCTCCCTCTCTCTCTCTCTCTTTACCCCTCCATCTCCCCTTTATATCACACAAATTCTGCCATTTCTTGTTGAAATTCATGCGGGTGATATTAGGGCTTTTGCTACGCTGTTACTATGAGGAATTTTTAAAATTTTAGACAGGGGCTTAGCTAAATATATTTTTCACACAGGAAATAAAGCAAATATGTTTAGAAATATTTTAAATGAAGGAAAAAAGATTCAGTATTGATCATTAACCATAATCCGTAGTTAACTACTCAACTCTGTAATAAAAACATGGAAAATGAATTTTCACTGAACACTTTTAATTCAAACATTTGGAATCGGAACAACAAGTGGCAAATGGAACATGAATCAGAAATATTAAAACATTCATTCCAAACATATCATTATAAATTATTATCATCAATACTGTATCGCATTTTGATATGTACATTCTGGGTTGTGTGGGAAAGACTCATCAGGTACCGGTATACATCCACGGAATCATTGACAAACATGTACTACATGTATGATGAGGTCAACAAAGAAATAATTCTATATTCAAAACACCATTCCAAAAACAAAATGAATAAAATATTTTACATCATTAGCATTCTGAAATATATTGGTTTGCAAAAAATAAAACTCCACTTTTTTTAGAAGTGTCATTTGCATAGATTTTTTACCTGAAGACAAAAGAGGTATTCTAAACAGTACTGTGTGGTATATTTTCACGCCATGGTTATCATGTTCTGGCTGAAAAGTTGTCATGTTGATCATAACAAAACAAGGCAGTTAATTCTTGACAAAAAATGGTTGACTTTTTAAATGGCTACAAAATATGACTAATATAATCAACATCATTACTTTTTTGTTCATCAATGTTTTGATTAACTATTTTGTGAGTAGAGTATCAGGAGCAAGTCAGTTGACAAATTCTCTTTGTAGCGTATTTCAATAAAATTTAGTGACATACTCTCAAACTAAAATGCTAAAAGTTCATCTTCACCCAAGGAAGGCAAACACGTATTTTGTTACTAAACAATTATCAGCTCAATGCATAATAAACATGGGATTATCATGTTGACTAAACAATTTTATTTCTTATCATACAGAATCAGTAACAAATGAATTCAAATTCAAAACAGCAATACTGGCAACAATTGAAATTAAAAATGATGAACTCGTTCTATGTACATTTATGATATCACCATCATGCACAAGTCTAAAAAGATGCAAGTTTACAAAATATGCTAGATGATAATCTTCTTTCTTGCAAATACGTAATCTTTGACTAAACAATTAGCAGCTCAACATTGCAAAATAAACAATGAGATATGATTTCGACTAAACAAATTTCATTTCATATCATACAGAATCATTGACAAATAAAGTCAAATTTAAAACGGCAACATTACTGGCAATAGCATAATTAAAAACTAAACAAAGAATTTATTTCTTATACATTTATATCATTATAAATATACACAAATTATTTGCTAATTATAAATATTTTTGAAAGAAATTTCATCACAAGCATTCATCAATACCAGAAGAAAATGTTATCTTAAACAGGTAATTATAAACACTGCAACAACTTATCTTGCATGTCATGGTCATCGTGCTCTTATCGATTTGCAAAGATTACTTTGTGAGATTAAGACCTACAGTATGCTAGTTAGCACAAGGACTAGAGGATATATATATATCAATACATCTTAGTCCCAACTTTGAAAGATTACCACAATTAAACGTTTACCATTATTTTAGCATACAAGTAATCTTTTCACTTCGTTAAACAAGTAGGATCATGTTCATGTAAATATAAATCTTACTATACACCGAGTTTCATTTGCAATTGCCCAGAATTAACATAGCATCGGGAGAAAGACCACGATTAATTCAAATCCTCAAATTCATGTACAATGTCTGGCTATATCAATTATACTATTTTGGAATAGTTCTTCACTTAACAAGTGTTATACACATTACAATATGCGTGTCACTGTGATGACACTTAACTGTGTTTTACAGTTTGTAGGATTCACAACATTCTTTTTTGCATTCAATTTAATCTTGAACATTATTGAAGGTTGAAAATCACAATGTCGGAATTCTGGAATAAATTAAAATAATGACATCTCACATGTAGGACTGTATGAACCCCTTCCAGGGGGAGGGGGGTTCTACATACCTGACTCTTTGAAATGGTTTCATAAAACCCTAATTGAATTAAAAATTGACATTACTTCTGTTACATCATATAAGTTATAGATGTACCTATAACAAATATATTTTAATTTGCATTTCAGTCTATAATGTAGTTTGAAGTACCAAATACAAGTATGATGAGCATGACTATTATAGTAATAACAAAAACATTAAATGTGAACTAGTGACATTGTGTTTCAACACAAAAACAAATTGTGGAAATGTGATATCCAGTACTTATATTAATGTTCTAATGAAGGCATCAACCCCTTTAAATACAAACATATAAAAAGATAGAACGGATAGGACGTTAAATGGAGGCCCCGTGTAGAGGAGATTCACCACCGTTGCACATTAAGAACCCACTACACTTTTTGTATAAGAGTAAAGGGAAACCCTGGTGTAGTGGTTTACCTGCGCACCCTCAATCAGTTGTACCAGGAGGAGAGACCTAAAGGTTACAGTGATTCAGTTCGCTTTTTGCCTCCCAGGCACAGGTGACGCCAAATGTTTAATAATAATAAACAAATTCTTCAATAAAAAAGATACGTTATGAGGGTTCATGGAACTGAAATAAATCAAGTTTCTTCACATGTATGCCATCCAAGCGATAGTGGTTGAAGCAGCTAAGATTCTTGATCTAGACTGCACGAAAGCAAAAGGAAATAAGAAAATAAAAATCATAATAAATATCATATCAAAATAAAAACTAGACTCATATCAAAGTCAAAATCATAAGAAAATCATTATCAGAATTGCAATTATGAAAGGGTTACTTTTCAGTGCATTCTTGCTCTGAAGCTCTTCAAGGTTTCTCATACTAATTCAATATCAGTGAAACGGATTGAAGAAGTCAGTGCGATGATCCAACGAGTCCTGATCAAGACTGCTTGAAAACAAAAATGATAAGAGAAAAGAAAAATCAAAATTATAATATAAATAAAATTAACATATAAGAATAATCAAAAAGATAACCTCTACTCTGATATTTTGACAATTAATCAAAGTACAGAATTAACTCATTGCTTATGGGAAACGGGTTCCCCATGTATAAAACTCAATTGGAATTACAGAGGCAGCAACTTAATATCACTTCTATGATATAGACCACTTTCAATGGGGTAGCATTCTGTAGAATTGTTTGTAGTCTGGATGCCAAACAGAAGGGGTGCTCCCAGTACACAGTGACTCTAGATCAAGGTACTTTGCAAGAGGTACCTTTGGTGGCCCATTCATGTACAGTAGTTCTGGCAGTGCACTTGTACGTTCCTCCTCATTTCTGCGGATTCCGCCCACTGTGATAGCATCAAAGACATCATCAGAATGGGACATCTTGAAGCCAATGTCTCTTGGAGAGTTCTTGGTGAACTGGAGGGCCATGACCTGTGTCCAGTCGATGAATTGACCGCCGCGTGACTCCCGGACGCGTAGAATTCCACTTTGTTGGCTAAGGGCCTTCCAGTCCATCACATCTTCTGATGTAATTTCTCTAACTAGGTAGGGACGAGGTTGAATCCTTGCCATTCGGATGATGCTGGCCAACTGTCCTGGAATCATTATCTCGCTAACATGATCCATACGACGCTGAATAACGCTATGGACAGCATCTCCCTCCGACTGCCCGTGGTTTGTGACAAAGTAGTGGAGGGTGACGACTTTGACGGAGGAAGAGTGCTCTACGAAGCATTGCAACATGCTAGCAACAATGCTGTTTTTGTTTTGTCCCACGCATCCGTCAGAGAAGAGATCCACCTCCTTCACGCCTCTCTTATCAACAGAGCACAAGTAGATGTGGAGATACGAAGCTATCTCACATGCTCCACGCTTCGTTATCCCTTCATGGGATAAGAAGCACATGCAGTCTCGAGAGGCAAGTTCAAAGATGGTAAAATTGAAATTACTGAGACGCCTCTTGTAGAACAGCTCAGATCTTGCCGACTTAGGCAGATAAATAACTTGCTGCAAGTCGAATACAGCTGTTACATACGTGCTATCCTTCAATGCTCTTGCTTTAGCAGCCTCCTTCAGTTCCCTGACTTTCTTTTTTTCAGCAGTATGCTTAACATACTTTTCTTCAATGGCTTCTTTTTCTGTTGTCGTCCCACGGTGAAATGTCTCACAAAGACCGCATGTATCCTTCTTTGGCTTGTGGAATTTTAGGTTTAGTCCGTGAAACACTGACCTGTAGAGGGAGTATGATACATTTTCTTGGTCTTGCTCCTTGTACATCTCGTACATCATGGATAGGTTAAGATCTGGCGAGAGGAACTGGCACTTACTTTTTGATCTGCAGTAGTGCGACTCCATGCGTGGGAATCTACCGATATGGGCTTTTACGCCTGCCCGCAGCATTGCATCCTTCTCCGTTGACTGTCTTCCCCCTCGTTTTTCTTCTTCCAAGATTCCACATGGAAGCCTTTTCATGGTGACTGTTCTTACCTGCCTCTCTGTAATCCCCATAGTAGAGAGGAACATCTCCTGGCAAACTTGCCATTTTGTAATCTGGTCTTTGGGAGCTGGCAGGTAATACTTAAGCTTTTGGCGCTTCTTCCCTGGTTCTTCTGTGACATCAGTGTATCGTCCGATCCAATGTCTCTGGTCCTGTAGGTTGCCAAGGTCAAAATATGCATTTCTTATTGCAATTTGATCATCTCGGCTGTACTTCTGGCAATAAAGGCCTCTTACCTGACATTGAGAGCATTTAGAATCAAAGCTCGATTCCCTGCGAGACGGCATGAATTTCTGTCTTTTTTCAGTCGAATAGCACTCTCCATGGTTCCGTTTCTCTTTAACTATGAAGTTCCTACTCTTACGGTCTTTAGGTGTTTCTGCAATCTCGACTGCAGGCACTCCATCTACAACAAATGCCTCTGGTTGAGGTTGGGTGCAACTTACCAGCACAGGTGTCAGACTGGTTTGAAGCATGTCCTCAGTAAGAGGTGGTTGCATTCCACTTGAGTTTTCTACGATACCTCTGCTTGGGAGCTTTGGGTGAACATCACAAAGAGAAGAGAGAGATGGAAGGCTCGCTTGAACCACGTCTTCTGGAACAGATGATGGCATCGTGCTTTCCAAATCTTCTCTCTGATTTGGGGAATCAAGATTTCCAGAGGCTACCAATGGACTTTTTGAACTCTCTCGAACACCAGCTTCTTGAGAAAGCCTTGTCTGAGGCAAGGGTGACATTCCATCTGAGTTGTCCAGGGCCATGCTGCCTTCACTTTCAGGAGGTTGTAACAGCCCAGCTTCAGTAGGTCTTACTGTTGCCTCTTGCTGTTCCTGGTTTCTAATGCTGGGAATTACAAATGGCTTTGGGTGAATATGACAAAGAGAAGAGAGAGATGGAAGGCTCGCTTGAACCACGTCTTCTGGAACAGATGATGGCATCGTGCTTTCCAAATCTTCTCTCTGATTTGGGGAATCAAGATTTCCAGAGGCTACCAATGGACTTTTTGAACTCTCTCGAACACCAGCTTCTTGAGAAAGCCTTGTCTGAGGCAAGGGTGACATTCCATCTGAGTTGTCCAGGGCCATGCTGCCTTCACTTTCAGGAGGTTGTAGCAGCCCAGCTTCAGTAGGTCTTCCTGTTGCCTCTTGCTGTTCCTGGTTTCTAATGCTGGGAATTACAAATGTCTCTGCATTTGTATCCATGACTTTATACCTAACCATGTTAACATGGTTCTCTACAACCTGGTTTAATACCTCTTCCTCCCTGCACATAGATCCTGTTTCTGTTAACATACTGACTTGTTCAACACTAACATTATGAGAAATAAATGCTACATTGTGTGAAAGACAATCATCACTAAGAGAAGAGTGCTCAAAACATAGAAAACATAGGCATCTGTGACATGCTGCCCACACCTCCTTCTGACAAAAAAAGTTGTCACACTTAGCCGGATGATCTGGTGGTCCACTGTGCTGAGTGCACTTGCCATCTGCAGAACCTGGGGAAAGAGACAATTTATTTACCATTATTTGTTGTACACTATCACAGTACAGTCAATTTCAAATGGAGCCTTGACAGTGCTTAAAGGTAACATATAATGGTTAGAAGGGTATAGAAAATAATATGCAAATAATATAGAATGACCGACACAATGCTTTAAAAGTGGAATATCTGGATTTATGGCTTGATTTTCTTACACTAAAAATTAAAATGTATAGGAGACCACAATTGCAAAATATTTTATGGTCTAGGCGAAATGATTTTATGTAGTTTTGGTACCAACTTTTAGAGAGGCTCTTAAATTATTTATTCTATTGGCAATTTTGATTAAGGATAACATTTTTTTTTAAATAATAATATTAATAGGCATTTAAATAACGATCAAAATGGGAAGAAGATACCTTTTGACCTTTCCACAATCATGGACAGTGGCTCATCATCGGAATCCCAATCAGAGCCATCGGGAGGCGTTGGTTGTTCGACTGCTTCAACAGTTCCATACCAAGGCAAGCCATTCCAATCCATAGTCACTACTGCTCCCACCTTAAGGTCCCCATGCCACGTGACATCTGCAGCCCTGACTGTGTTTAGGGTATTGTCAATGACCCATCTAACAAGCATGTCAGTCTCTGGATCCATTCTAATTTTGTAGAATAAAAGAAACAATTACAAGGTATTTTCTTTTTTTTGCAAGCAGAGGTAAGGAAATAAATTTAATATTATCTTTTGTACATCAAACAAATTAATTACGAGGCATAACTGACCCCATACAGAAGTTTTCAATTGCCCCTACCAAACAAAAACCACCCCAATACACATATGCAGTAAGTGTTTGCTTGGTACTTGTAACACAAGATGATCAAGACTTGGTATATACACTCTATTTACAATGAATATTCCAATTAACCTACCCGGTATTTGATTTATAGAAGTTTCAGCTGAAAAAAAGTTATATACCAATGGGCATGTATATAGCCTTCCCCAATATTAGAAACATGTTCCTGTCCAGGTTTGAAATATGCCTGCTAAATGCATAACATATTCCATATTCATATTTCTCTGTTAATATTTAATTGCTTATGTAACCATCATATATAACAGCAGTGTATTAGAAAGATTTTTTTATCGATTGTAAGTTCGGTAGTGAGCGCAAATCAATTGATGGCAGTGTACAGACCAGTCATGATTAATCATATCATGCCGCTAGTGTGTGATTTCCTTGCACAGACCATTAAAACGATTCTCACCTGGATTTTTCTCTGGACTGCGGCATCGTTGAAAAATACATGTACCGGTCCCAGTGCTTCCTTCACATAAGCGTTAATTGTATCTACAGACTACTGCATCTGAAACAAAGTGAAATAAAAAACATCATCATAATCATCATCATTTAGGTGTAGGTTATTCCTGTAGATTCTCCTGTCGTCTGTGCAATGTTGTGACATGTACATCATCTGGTATGGTGCTTGTTTGGAAAATTATTAAAAACATGAAGCGGAGTTGGGCAACATTAGCTGGTATCAAGAACAATTGTTAAAAATAATTTTGTATAGGGTGAGGGGCTAAGGGTACTATAGTGCTGCCTTTAAAACACACACATAGTACAGACAGCGGATGAAAATAAGCTAAACATGTGGACATAATTTCCTTAAAAGGTAGACTACCAAATCATGATTACTTCAGTCTCAAAACAAAAACATCTTATCTCACTGAGGAATGGTGCCATTTAGTAATTTTCTGGGCAGGACCGTACTAAATTTTCGATTAAAAAAATATGTTCATTCATGTCACTCTTTGCTTGAAAGGCAAATCAGTGAATTCTCTAACAGTTAACAAGGAGGATCTACATCCCAGGCCATCTCAGCATGATGATGATTTTCATAACTCCCCTCGCCCTTGGGCTTGGAGCCCTGAAGCTGCTTCTAAAGACCCTAAACCGAAAGCTTCAGTCTCTAATATCGACGGTTGTTTCGTTGAGACTATGTCTGGCTCTAGCTCTACTGACCGCCTCTACCAGATGGTTATGGGGAAGGTTGACAACATTAAAGAATTACCCATACCAGATGATTATTTTTGTCTACATGAGTTAGACTTGGTTAGAGTTAGACCCCAGGCGCTTACAAGAAAAGTCTGGTCTACCTACATCCTGATCTACTCACCTAGATTCTAGCTTAGTCTATTAGGTCTACTAGTTACTGACTAACCTCTAGTGGCTGACATCATTAAAGAAAAGTCTAATCTTGTAAGTTTCAATATTTCAATTTGTTCTGATAATCTTAACTTGACAATAACAGTAATAATAGACTCTACTAACAAAAACAGTAGACCACTCACACTAGCACAACTCACATTCACAACACTAGTAACATCGGTCTTGACTAAGTCGTACTAGACTAGACCTAGATCTACCTAGATCTACTAAGGCCAAAGCTGCTAGGCCTAGCCGGCCTAGTGCTAAGCAGATAATGGAAACTTATTACATTAATATTTGGTGTAAAATGAGACTAGAAAGACTCTCCACTTAATTTATTTAGTCTAAATCTATGTTTGTTACGAGTTAAGACATAATTACTAGTGTTATAGTAGTTAGTAGTTTAGTACATACTTCAGTTCACTCCTTCACTTACATGAAAATAAGTATATGGGGCAGTATATGGAATGGCGGTGAATATTTTTAAAGATTTCTACGCTCATGGACACATTTATGGCATAAAAAGAATCAGAATGACTCAAAAGAGTGTATCACATTACTTTAGTTTTAAAAAATAACAAAAAAACTCACCTTTATCTGGTCTGGGACTGTTTCAGATTGCAAAATTGTCACTCCCGTCACTTCGTGAAATTAATATCAGCAGAAAAAGAGCAGACGATCATTTCACGAAGTGACGGTACCTCGCGCGAAGTGATCCGTCATTACGTGAAAATAAAATTGTGCGATAGCTGCATACGTTTATTTTCACGTAATGACGGCTGGAAGCGCGTACTTAGCCGTCACTTCGTGAAAACAGAAAATCCTTTTGCTATGCATTTTCTTGTTTACGTCATCGTCATAGTGACATAATTAGGCATTATTATGATCTGAAATTTTGTAAGGTTCAAGGTATTAGTGAATGATGTCCAAAAATGCAAAAAAATCAAAAGTGAAAATATGTGCGATTTTCCTCACTACCGTCACTTCGTGAAAACAGGGACGATATGATTACTAACAACATCTCAATTCCACAAAGCACGTTCTTCCTTGTATCACAATTAGTTTCTGTGAGTTATTGACCTTGCACATTATTACTTGATGTAAAACATTCCATTCATGTTTACTGCCATGGGTTCATTGTTACTGTAGTCATTCACTTGTTGATATAAAAAGGAGAGCAAATGTATGTCTAGGAGAGGGGATAAATATTTGAGCACATACACGTAGGTGTGAAATAGACTTCAAAGAGAAAGATTGGTTCAGGTGGCAGATTGAGGGCTCATGATGTTTGCAAAAGTTAGTAGAAGAAGGTAAAATGAAGAAATTAAAGGGAAAATCCACCCTGATCTAAAATTGGTTTAAAAAGAAGCAGACAAATTGGGTATTACAGATCAGTGAAGATTGAGCAAAATCCTTCAATAAAATAAGGAATTTGTGAAGTTTTAATCAATCAAACATAAATTGGCAACACTGTCACGTATCTTGCAAGGTCCTCTCCCATTTTGTATTTCTCTTTTCTCTAAACAAAATATTCTATAAAACATATCCCCTTGATATTATCATTCCACATGGTTTCTACACCCCTGTATGAACAAAAATATATTTCTTGATCAGCAAATAAGAAAATGGACATTTATGATTTAGTAACTTTTCTGCACAGAGAAAATGAGAGAGAACCTCACAAGATATGTCACAGCATTGCCAATCGTGTTTGATATTATATGATTACAAATATTGATAACTTTCTAATGTATTTTTGTATTGAATTTTACTCAAACTTTTACTGATCTGTTTCTCTCATTTTTCTACTTCTATTAAAACCAACTAAATATTAGTGTGATCTTCCCCTTTGATACCTGAGAGGCCATTTCAATGTGTTTGACAACCAATTTCTAGGCAAAGTCTTGATTTTTATAATCAGTTTACTCTAGTAGGAAAAGCAAATAATACTTCTGTCACACAAGAATTAATATAAATCTTATGTTACCTGCTTTAATGCCCATGCAGCAATGTGAATGAACTAGATTCTAGACATGGCTAAAAGCTGCATATGTTCCAAAGTTCAAGTTGTGCAACTGTCTCTTGTTACAGGCCTGTAATAAATTGCTTGTTTGCAAACATGCTGAATGTCAACATTGTCCAAGATTGACTCCAATATATGTCAGCTATATATTTACTCACAGGGTTCTTTAGGTGAATATCATGGAGAACTTAAACATCTCCCAGAGGTTTGACAACCAATTTATTCCTTCCAATTCTGTGCTAATTGCTAATCAGGGCAAATACACATAATTACAATAAGCATTGCTCACACCTGTGAAATAAGTTACTTGTATAATTCATTATGAATTATTAGATGCAGTAAGTTTGTAAGGTACTTTGTGAATGATAATTTTATCATTTTGAGCAATAGAGCAATTCAGAGGGAGGGGGAAAAAGAGCGAGCAAGGAAAAAGTGAGGGCGAGCGAGAGAGAGAGAAAGAGAGGGGGTGGCAGAAAAAGAAGCTGAAGTTAAATTATTGTACATTCTAAGCTTAATACATACTTTTGTTATGTTTTTATTGAGGCTTTATTTTTATGCTATATGCATTTTTAGTCCATATATCCACTGGAAAAATCCAAATATTAATGTGAAGTGGGGGACTCGGTAATATGCAGCTTATACAGGTTTGAAGGATGAAGGTCTATGGGAGAAACATTCTTAGAAGAAGTTAGGACCACATCTCAGAGGTTTGGCCTGAAGTTGACACTTCACTGTTTGACAGCAATTTAAGAGGGCATGCAAATTTTGATTTCTTTATTTAGCTTATGACTCTGAGTGTCATATCAACCAGACATTTGCAAGGTCATTGTGTCTTTAAACTAAACTGCACTGGGAGAACATCTTTTCTTACAAGTAAAAGTTGTTTTAAAAGGAAGAAAAAAAAGTAACAAATTTTGCTTTGTGTGATATTTCTTGGATAACATCAAAGATTGTTCTACCTAGATACTTGTGTTCATTGCTATTGGTAAATTGTAAGAGAGATAACATTTGACAACAAGACAAGTTTAATAAGGTCAAAGTTCTTGTAATAGAGTCTACACCAAACTAATCTGATGCCTCATCACTTTGTTAGTATGAGTTTGAGGATTGAATACATTCATTTCATCAATTTCAATTGCAAATAATTTAATAAAATACATCTTAAGTCTATATTAAAATTTGGGAACTGAAAAAAGAAGAAAACACAATTATTTATATCAGTGTTGATCATGTCTTGCTTATTAGGGATGTAATTCAAGCAATTGGTTCTCTGTCAGTGACCTTTGTATTTGAGTCATGTTGAGTTCAAGCACGTGCTGTAGGTTGAGGTCAATAACCCTGAACTAGCTAGGAGACATATTTCTTTCTTTTTTTCATTGGAAGATGGGATTATTTTCATTTTAATTGCATTTTGTGGAGGGCTCTGATACAGACACCTCAGGCACACTGAGGAAAAAGAAAGTGATATGATACCAATCTTTCCCACCTTTTCCTAACTTTGTTTTCCTTTGATAATGAAAGGGAAATGCATATTTTGATAGAATTTGTCTATGAAATATATTTTGTTGATTCAGTATGTGATCTAGGCCTACTTGTTTATTCTTTTTAGTTTCTTTAATTAATTTTTGTTGTCTTGTATATTAGAATCGATTATTATTGTTCCCCTCTCATTTTGAATAAGGCAATGAACTAATATGATATATTCTATGTGTATGAATGGTAATGCCTTTATATTTTCCATTTATCTTTATGTTTGAAACTTTACAAATGTTTTTTTTTTTTTTAAGGGGGGGGGGGGTGGAGCCATACCAGGTGTGTGATGTTATGTTACAAGTTGTGAGAATCAGAGGTATTTTAAAGTTCATGAGTATCATCAGTTGTCTTTGTGTTTAAATAAAAAAAATGATAGTTATGATAGAGTGCTAAAAGAATAGCAGGAAAATGATAATTCTTGTTTGTTAATCTTATAGAAAAAAAACTAGGATAAAGAAGTTAGTGATATGTTGCAAACTGTAGGTTGTGTTCATGGTGCTCATACATAGTATCAACAGGACTTTCATAAACCAAAAGGTAGCATTATTATTATTCTTTTTTGAATATCTTTTACTGAACAAATGCTTGATGTAGTTAGACACTCTTCTAGGCACTCACCAAGGTTGAAGTATATGAAACAATTTCAATAGGGATAAAAACAACTTTCACAAAAGGTCTCCCAAGAGACAAAAGAGCATTAATGACATTGCACCCTTCTGCTTCTCACCAGACAAATACATATATCTATGAAGAATCTTTGGTTTGACAGTACTTACTACCTGGTAGATTCACACCACTCCCATGGGTGCTATACTTGGCCTCTTCATCTTACCCCTCCATCTTACCCCTCCATCTTACCCCTCCATCTTACCCCTCCATCTTACACCTCCATCTTAACCCTCCAATCCAGCTCTAATGGAGGAAGGTGAACTTAATTTGTACTCCTTACCCTAAGGCATTACCAAACCATTAACAGCTGCTATAATCAATATCAGACCCAAAATTGAGGATTATGGGCCCAATTTACTCCCACGGAAGCCACCTGTGAAAGCAACAAATTACCTAGCTGGATATTTCTGTAATATTATATTTTTGTTGAAGAAACTGAATGATTGTATTAGTTCTCTGATGGCAAAATGGAATTCAATCCTAAATGGGGATATATCCCTTTAAAGCTATCTTGAGTGAGTATATTTAGGTAATCATGACCTAAAGCCACTGGAATTCTAAATATTTGGAACTTTATAAAATACCAGTAAGATTGTGCAACATATTCATGCAATCATGGATAAATTGCTAGTCAATATGGATATTTGGAAATCCATAGTTATTGATTACTGTAAAAAATAAAAACGATCTCAGTCCTCTTTTACAATGAGTAGTGAGGGCCAAAATATTGCATGATACAGGTACTTTCACTTGCTATACATGTGTTGTGTTTGGAATTTTATTCTGTAGAATGCTATTGTAAATTCATGATCTACCCTCGGGCTAGTTAGCTGAAGCATTGGTAGTAGGAATAATCTAATAATGCTACATGTTGTTGATAAAAAGATTCCAAAGCCCTTCAAAGAACATAGCCTTTCGAGTAGGTAACACCTCCATTCTAATAGATGTTTTGAGGGCAAGTAGGTCATATTCAATAAGTTGATGTACTTATTTATTTCTGAATGGGGTTCGTAGGGTGGTCATATCTTTGAGTGATGGAAGCAAAGGGGGGACTCCCTGCAATGAGCTTGTTGTCCCCCTAAATGTTTGACCCCAGGGAAATTGTATTTTCTTGCAGTCCATTTCTGATTGAAGATTTGATTCACATGAGAATCAAATTCACCTAGCCCTATATAGGGGAATGTGGTATACATTTTTGAGATGAATTGAATGTTAGGGATATTATCAAGAAATACGAACTAGCTGCATTTACATTGCAAGCAAATTTCATCAATATTTCTCACATTCCAGTGTTTTGTCAAAAGTTGCTGGGCAATTACCGGTAAAAACACCTCTGCCGGAGTGTGATTTTTTTTAAAGCTGGCAGAAATTCCTGATTTTTACAGTGTAAATGCTCGCTCTCAAAATACCACGTAACTCACCCTGCTTCTGTGCAATCGAATGCAGAGCAGTGACATGTCGCGCATCTGCACTATACTCATCAAAAAACAGAATGGGCAAACACCAACGTTTTTTATGGGTTTTTCCAGTAGTGTAATGGCAGTCTGAAAAAATGGTGGTTTTGAAAAAAAAAAATTTTGGCTGTGTAAATGGGCCTTGTGTTGCACGTTATGAAAGGTGAGACTTTCATAAAATACCTGAAGCAATAGAGGATTATGGACTTTCAATTTCTCAGGTAGTTCCATTCCAATTTACAAAACATTTTGAGAGCCTTTGTTAAATCATTTCAACCTTTCCCTTTTATTTTGTCACTGCCCATCCTCTAAATGAAAGAAGCCAGAGTATTATTTTTAGTTGCTCTACTTTTATCTCATTGTCATGGCGGACCATCATTTTGTGCAGCTTCTATTTTGAACTAGATTAACCCATAGCTCTCTCATTTGCTATCATGGATGATCATAATGTCCATTCCCATTCATGGTCTTGAACCAGCGAATATTAGAAACCTCTGGTTCATGTTGTTGACACACCCTACCTGTTTGCACATGAGATTCATAGCTTTAGAGATTGATGCCAGGTCACCCAAATGATCCACAGGTTTAGGGTGTTGGGTGTTTTATGTGCAACCCCAACTTGTGACCTGGCACATGAAATGACTTATTTATGTATCTCCAATACCAATAAAGAAATCAGGGATAATGTGGTATTTTTATGGTGACAAAATGACTTTGAGGTGAGGGTGAAAAACAGAACGTATTTAGCATTCCTCTAAATATTTTGGTTGATTCGATCTCTTGCGTACAAAAGGTGATGTAAGTAAGTAATGCATACCTGTATATAAATGAACTGAGAAGTACTGGACGATATCAGCTATTGGGATTTTGAAATAACTACAAAATTGTAGCCATGTTGATATTGGTTTTTAGTGAATAATTATGAATTTCCCTTTTGTTAGAATTATTTGAACCTTGGTCTATCTTGCTAAATAGATATACAAGAATCCCTTGTTCTGCAGATTTAAAATGTTTCTAAAAAAGATCAATTGTTTCATTGTCTATGAAACAGATAATTTAGATAAATTTTTCTCATAGTCATGTTTGTATCTTCACATGCATATGTTTTACGGTACAGAACATCAAGTTTTAATGATGGGAGAATGCAGTTTCAAATCAAATCTGGTTAAGTTTTTAGGTTATTTTCTGAGAGGTATGTAACCCAATACTCATGTGTGAAATGTTTTATGTCTGCTTTGCCCAAGCATGTACAGTTGTACACAATCAAAGAAAGAAAGAAAGAATTGGCCTCTTGGTGACTTTTTCAGAGTGATTTGGCTGGAAATAGAAAAGAATATGTAGTTCAAATCTAGAGCTGTTTAGGACCCAGAGGATCGGAAACAAAGGCATTGCTACCCAAGGGGTACATGAAATGCACCCCTACATGTGTGAACCAGGTGACATTAGAGGGAGGGAGGGAGGGAGGGCAAAGTGAGTGGTTTGAGTCACTTAAGTGGGTAGGTGGGCATAATCAACAACCTGATCGCCTCAAGCTTGTTCACATCCTTGAAACACTTCTTTGATTTGAGACAGAAAAGTAAAATATTCTCTGCTGAAATTATTTCTGTACCTGCATGGGGCAAAGAATTAGGTAATTAGTGATTCGTGCCTATGTTGGTGGATTAAGTGGCACTTTAATTGACCGGAAGAATTGAAGGATTGATACACATATGAGAAATTGACCTGTTTTGTGATTTACTAGTCTATTTTATTAGTGTAAATAATGATGAATATATATTTGATCTAATTTCATATACCAATACATTATTCATCCATCCAGGAGTGCATGTATTTGCATAGTTCATTTATGTTGTAATACTACAACTTTGCAACTATCATCTATATAATTACCCATCTAAACATCCAACAATCTGTTTAATTAATTCACTTTGTCACGCTTCAGGCCCAAAACTACCTAAGGCCAAATATACAAATTAATAGCTTTACAGTACTTTATATTCTTGGTGCAGAAGGTATCATTATGTCAGAACAGCATGATCAGTATACAGTATAGGATGGGGCAGGGTGTATTTCCACCTCCCTGGATGGGGGAAGGGGTGGTGGGGTGTCCAGGACATGATGTTACAAAAAAGTAGTAACTTTAAAGTAAAAATACATTTATGTCCATCTTTTTGCCTTACTAAAATTTTCCTGAAGCAGTGATTGAGGACAGCACGAGGAAATATTAACTAAGGAAACGAAATTCAAGGAGCTGAATCATTCATTTCCTCATTAACAATCAAGTCACAAATGTCTACGAGAGTTGCCTTGTTTCCTGTAGAAATAGACTCCCAGATATGGCAACAGATAGCATCAAGACTTCTCATTGAATTACTATGCTGTGTCATGTCATAATGCCCCATCTTTTTATTACAATTGGTCATCCTTAATTGCTTCTCATAAAGTGTACTAGGTCCTGTTAGTTATACATTATTCAGATGATTCAGTCTGGATGGAAATGTAATCAATTATCTGTAATATACTGTTCATACCACCAATGTCCACCTACTCAGTTTCTATTCACCTGTCTCTTAATCAATCATTATCTAGGGTTAAAGTGATTAAAGGATTATCAATATTGACAAAATGAGTTTAGATGTCCAAATTATATTCTTGAAAGCCAGTGCTGTTCTGTAAATTACTTATTGCATCGCTATTTAGCCTGCATCATAACAAAGGATGATTTGATTTGAAAGAATTTTAAGTGGTTTTTCTTTACATACCATTTATTGATCTTTATGACTGAATATTATGCAATTCTGTTCTCCTTTTATAATCAGTTAAAAATCATGATTTCATTGAGAAAGAAAGTAATTAAATGAAATTACACAGAATTTTCTTTATGCTTTATTTTTGTAAAGATTTGATACATGCATTGAGGTGCAACCAGGGATCCTGTGTAGGTACTAGGCATATTGGCTACTTGATAAATTCAGGGGCCATATTCTGAAAACTATACAATCTTTTATGTTTATGAAAATTACACCAAATAAGCACAGACTGGTGCTTGCGCAGATACCTCTCTGAACTGTACACATACGCTGCAAGCTTTGTGAAGAATTAACCAATGACTTATCCTAATTTAGATATGTCATGACAACATCTTTTTATTAACATAAAAGATAGCACTTTTCAAAATACCAGCCCAGGTCATTGGTTCATGGACATGGGAACATACATTTAAGATATCCATCATGAAAAAGCACAGAAAAAACAAGATCTTTTCTATTTTTAAAGTTACTTACTCTTTATGGCATATTTTGGGGCTGTTTTCCCCAACATAATTGGTTCTATTCAATTAGCTTTGCCTGAATGAAGAAACACTGAATTTTTCACACCATGGAATAATGTTACTTTTTTATAACCATTAAATATCTGTATACCTTTTCTCTAACAAGTCAAATTTATTTCATCATTTTCCAGAGAAATTACATTATATGTTAAAGATGATAGGAGTTCTGAGGGAAGGTCTACTTAGAATATATTTTACTGAAGTGATTGTGACTTTAAAAAAACTTATTAGTTTTCTTCCTCTTGGCAGGACATTCTATGTAAGGTCTGTTCACGCTTTCTAGCCTAATTTCAAACATAAAACCAAGAGGTAGAACTCAAAATTGATGAATGAAAATCCTTTAGTTATAAATGCAACACCTTTGTGGTAAAATTGAATAAGGTCAAGCAGGTATTGAGTGTTACTACTTATGCAACAGAGGTATGGCTTGATTTGATGTTCAAATACACTTGATTCTCTTTTATTTGCAAGTCATTAAATAGATAAGCAAGTGGCTTTTTTAAATTAGTTGAGATTATGCAATCATAAATTTAACTAGATTAATTATGTCATACTGTTAGACTTCTAGATATCCTAACTATTTGTCTTATTACTGTAGCTAGCTTGTGGTTTGAAACTTTGAGGTTATCTTGTAGTCAAAGGAACGTTTAGACATTACTCAATGTCAAAGCCCAAACCAAGAGTGATCTCATTGTTAATGGGAACGCTATGAGCAGCAGGGGCCAGTTATGTGCTGTGCAGATGCAATTTAGTTAAAGTTTCAGCAGCTTGTAGTTACACTAACTGCATAGTTCACTTGTATAGTTCAAAACTTTGAGCAGTCATTTTGGTGCCATGTGAACCTGTGTTGTTTCTAGTGGACTCATGTTTAAAACACTGAGGATTTTATTATGTGAACATATCTTTTGCCAATCCAGCAGACTTTGCAAAATTAAGGCTTAATTAAGGATATCTTTTGATTACCGTTTGTTGAAACTATCAGATAAAATAAGAATTTAGTTCTTAGTTAGATTAAATGTTTACATTACACAGTTAAGTGCAAACAGATTACACTAGGTCTTTTAGCTAAATAACTTTACATAAGATCCAACTTTCAAGGAAATATATATACAGGTATATCTTTTAACTGACGCTATTAGTTTTTTTGTTCAGTTTTGTTTCACTAAAGATTCGAGCCAGTAGTATTTTCCAGGATTGTTCAAACTTTTCTTTTCGAAATTTGAGCAGTCTACCAACAGGATAAGAAAATATGAAATGACAAAAAAATGTTTGTGTAAAATTCTGTGAGTGAAAAGATACATTTTAAAGGATCAATTTAATTCATATTATAAGATCTGATAATTCTTTTGAAGTATATCAATGTTTTTCTGTGTTCACAAGACTACGTTGAAGACTATGGTAGATGTTACCTTGCTCCATTAGGGAAGTGTATTAATGTAGGAGGACAAGGACCAGGCAGCTGACATTGATGGCCGGCCATAATTCACCTCACATTGTCAAAGTGAACAGACTAGACTGCCTACATAAAACTAAAGATAAACAAATATCTCTATTTCAAACCAATTGTTAATTCCAATGGTCAGAATGGCCTCCTGTCTAAGCACTTGATGTGAAGTTATTTCATTATCTACGTCACATACGTGACTACATCTTGTCATGGCCAATATTGTGCTGAGGCCAGGAGACAAACAACAGCGCTCTCTCTCTCTCTCTCTCTCTCTCTCTCTCTCTCTCTCTCTCTCTCTCTCTCTCTCTCTCTCTCTCTCTCTCTCTCTCTCTCTCTCTCTCCCTCCCTCCCAAACAAAGTGTTGGTTTATTTGCAGTGATTGCAGGAGAAATATAGGTGGGGGGAAATCATTTTTTATTATGATGAGGTAATATTTGATATTTACCAAAAATCCCAGAGTACCAATGAAAAATTCTAAATTCTTACTGAAAATATTTCAGTTGACCCTACCATTTTGTTGTTGATACTACATTCCTTTTTGGAAAAAAATATATGTGATAGATAGAAACAGGTGACAAATAAACTCAAGGGTTAGATAATTATATTCCTCTTGGGATTGATACAAGAAACTTGACCATTTTAGAATACCAATCAGAAATTTGTCCTTGTTTGTTTGGGGGGAAGTCAAGGGTAGCAAACGTTTTAACCTGTGTGAGATTGACATACCAATGCCAATGTTAAGGTCTTAAGGACACTTCAAAAATACTGTTTGTTTGCGAATGAAAATACAAAAAATATCTTCCTCATTTTCACTTTAGAGACTGTCACTTTTAAGAGTATCTGAGGGATTGTTCAGTATTGGTACAGCTTAATCAAAAACAGAAATGGATATTGTTGATATTTTGATGAGGCTCCTTCTAGTGCAGGGGTTCTCAAACTGTTTCCTTGAGGGTCCAGATGTGAGTTCCATGAAAGCTAAAAGGTCTGAAACATAGGATGCCATTCGCCTGAACATTCTTACGGTCAATCGTATACTTTAAATGAAGTAGAACAAACATGCAACTGCTGGAAAGCTGGACACAACTCAAACATACCTCAATTTTGTTTTCAGACTCAGAAGATCTACTCTTAAACTTAGATTAATGGCACTTGTATACTGAAGAAAAAGACGCTTGTTCTAGGTCAATATCTGATCTAAGGGAAAACCAAACTCCAGAGATTGATTTTTTAATTTTAATTTGTTATCCTGTTTGCCGGTAGCTGCGCTTTTGCAGGCGAAACCCCTGAATGTGAGAAAAATTGATGATTATGGGTTGTAGTGTAAATGCAGTTTCTGATCATAGCAGCTGTATGAAGGACATATAAGTTATGAGGTCAAGGGAGAGTCTTTCTATACTTTTTGTGAATTTTTTTTGTTGGTACGAGAAGGTATTTGCCCCTTGAAACTAACCTGTCTATCAAAATTATATTTGTATATGGGCTACTATCCAACTTGTGCATAGAGTTTGGATTTGATCAAGGAAATTAAGAGTAAAGATACCATCATACAGGGAACAACATAAATAATGACAAAATATGGTTCACATGGTGTTTCACATTGGAGGCTCACAATATGGTGTAAAGTCATGAGATATTTCCAGGTGCACATTTTGCATGCACGTGTCTAGTCACTGTATGTTCATCAGTTGTGCAGATCAGCATGTCTAATGTGATATGCTTAGCCATTGATAGTGGTCCTTTTGAATCAAAGATCAAATATTGACTTTTCTTCTAGAGCAGATAACTTGTCACAGGGTATATACTTTGTCCTTGATGACTCTGTTGTATTTTCTTTACAGTTATCCATGATTTTAAGTGATTCACATTGTGTTCAGACTAGCAGAATTCATTGTATAGCTGTATTTCTGAATTTGTCTGTACTTTGTATGGTGAAACATCACATAGCAAAACGCTTGTTTGAACATTGTTTCGAACAAAACGTTCAAACAAGAATCAGGGTCCCGCTCTAGTCTGAATGTTGTATCATATGAAAATCAAATAACTGGGCAGGACTTATCTAGAGTGAATGCTGATGATTGACCTCTTTAAAATTAGTTTCTTTATACAATATTTTTTTTCTTCTAGTCTGTATGCTCCTTTCGTAACATGGTGTTTCTTTATACGAGTTTTGTATAATTGTCTTACTGTCCGAACAGGCTAATAGATTTACATGCCCTTCAATGTACAATAATGATTGTTTACTTTCCAGGGTATGGAGGGTACTCCCCTCTATCTATATGTACATTTCTTTTTATCCTTCACACATTTGCCCACTTGTATTTTTAGATTATTTAGCAATAAAAGACCATATCAGTATTAAAGAGAATGATAATAATGACTTATCAAATATGTGTCAGACATTCACATATATAGGAAGTAGAACAATTTAAACATGTTTATCCAATCTCTCTCTCTCTCTCTCTCTCTCTCTCTTTCTCTCTCCCCCTCTCCCTCTCTCCCTCTCTCCCCCTCTCTCTCCCCTCTCTCTCCCTCTCTTTTATCTCTCTCCCTCAAGTTCAGAGCTTAGATGATTGAAAGACTATATATTGTTAGATCATGGTAAAAAACAAGTATACCATTACTTTGAATATTGTTATCACAGGATTTTCCAGTTATGTTTTAACAAATTGTTAATACTCATATTCATAAAATATTTGTTTTCTTTTCTTGCACCTATTCTAATCTCAGATCCATCGCATTGCCCGTCAAGCACCTGAGTCAGGGTGGGGAGAGTGGGGCATTTGGAGTGCCTGCTCAAGATCGTGTGAAGGCGGAGTGTCCTACCAGGAGAGGCAGTGTATCCCAGGGTAGGTGCAAGTGGTGGAAGGGGTGTTGTGAATAACTATGTGGTGGTGGTGGTGGTTGTGATGGTGGATGTCTGGAATCTGGAAGTGGGGGTGGTAGTGGTATAATGGTGGTAGTGAGGGGGTGACTGGATAGAGGTGGTGATGATGGTGATATGGTTGATAGATGTAGTGTAGGGGTGTTATATTGGTGATGGTGTGGTAATAGTGGTGATGGTAGGGGAGGGGAATGGGGGTAGTTAGAGGAGGAGGAGAGAGAGATGGAGAGAAAAGGGGAGGTTATTCAGGTATACTATCCTGCAGCCCTGCTTTCATCATAGAACTCAAATGACAAAAGTTATCATTGACAAGATGATCAATTCTAAAACTCTATGTCTTCATCAAGTTGCACACACTGTTGAAGGTAACCTTGTAAGTCTAGCTTTATACGCACTTTGATGGACCATGATATTGATTGATAGCTGAAAGTGTGACAGAATTTGGGAAAATATTTGGTAAATCTCACTGAGTCGGTAGGGTGATACCTCAAGAGTATATACAGAACCTTCAAGATATTTGTTATTGTGTGCAGATGAACAAAGGTGGAAGCATTCTTGCACTTTCAAATCCTTCAGTCTCAAATCTCATACTCACAGGTCTGAGTGTAAATATAGCTTGTCATGTATTGATTTAAGAGGTTCAGCTAGTATGTACCAGTTCGATAACAGTACTACTGTTCTCAAATTTCTTCACTAGGCTTAATAAATTTGCCAATGAGGTTGACTACAGTCAAACCAAAAATTGTTTTGACAGACACTCTCACTTATTGTAAATGACAGCGATTTTTATGCCAAGAAACTTTATTGAATCGTAGAAATGTCTGTGTTGTTTCCGTTTTTGTGCCAACAAAATTTAGGGAATCTCGCAAAATTTGCAAAGATTTGTAAAAATGTCATGCCCACAAAATTTTCTAGTTTTAAAGTTAGTAACTATCAGCTTCTAGTTGCCTAGAAATCATAGTAGGTCCATGATGAGACAAACCTTTCCTGTTGTAGATGTTCATCATCACTGAATGATGACCATCTACAAAAGGAAACCCAGATTTTTATGCTCCATCAAGGCTTCAGTCTTGGTGTTAAGTTTAGCGCTCTCTTTGCACCTGAAATGATTGAATGGGACCATCTAGCTAGCTAGCTGCGTTCAGAACCAGATTCAATGTAGTGAGCTGCTACCGGTTTACATGACTTCACCCTTTGTGGACCCGCTTTGGAGGTGCAGGCAGGTTGACAAGATAAATGCGATCATTTGTTTGGTGGCAACAAAAGAAGCACTAAAGACTGGAGTGTGAGCGAAAAGTCAAGTTATTGTGCAAATGAATTGAGAAATAAGCTTGTTGCATGCATGATTTGCTCTAACTTCTGTGGAGCTATCTATATATGATAATCTGAGCAAAGTATGGGATAATGCCTCTAGCACATAACTATTCGTTATCATTATATGTAGTAGAAATCACAGTGTGCTGATGATGCAGGATATAACATATCTTGTTTTAAGTCCTTTTAATGTGAAGAATGACCTCAAAGAAATCATGGGATGATCATCATGAATGAGTACTATCATAACAAACAATATTCAGTGTTTCATGTTTTATACTTCCATCATCTCCACAAATGATGTTGTCTGCTAATTCAGGAACACTTAGCATTTTAATAGTAAATACTTTCTGTGGTCATACAAGTCAAATGAATGACACAAAGAACATTAAATATTGTGTTTGCAGTAATACCAAATAAACCTGATGTGGTTGTGTTGATGAAATCACAATTTGAAAAGATACACAATTAATTTGATATTTAAAGGCCCTAGACTGCTCCCTTCTGTATTATTGTGGATGTTTTATGTGATATAAAAAAAAATGTATACACACTCTTCTTCTGAGATGATTAAGGTATACATTAGGCTATTATTATTATTATTATTATTATTAAATCATGTAATTGGATATTGAAATTAAATAATGAAATCCTGATTGCTCTTGAAGGATGATGATGTCAAGGGTAGGGAGCAGGTGGTAAACATTTATATGAATAGATTACAATTAAATCTATGGTGTCTCCTCTACCAGTAATACTTGGACCTACATGAATGTGAATAAATGTATCCTTATCTTTTTACTTACCACACGAATTATCAAACCTTTCTATCATTAACTTGACAGACAATTTATACTTCCATATTTCATACCAAAACATCAGAGATGATAATTTTACATTCCAAAATCATCACCTCAAAACATTTCTTTCAACTCATTTATAAGGTGATCAGCTGGATAGACAGGTAGATTATCTCACTAACTATTGAAAACTAATTCGAGTGGGATGAGTGGATAAGTGGATGGCTTGTAAATCCCATTATCTGGTAATTGCTGAGATAATTTTTGATTGCTTTAGCAAAGCCATATCCAGCTCAGCCACTGAAAGATCAAAGAACCATTGACACAATGGCTTGTGACTTGAGCTAGATTAACTCTCTCACAATATGTTGTTAACAAGGTCATGTAGTATGTTTGTGGCAAGGAGGTCTTGTAGCCTGTTCAGACTACACAAAATATATACGAACTTGTATAAAGAAACTTCATGTAATATATTGTATAGCGAAGGAGCGTACAGACTAGATTGCAACACCTACAAAGAAACATTGTATGAAAAGAATTGATTTTGATGAGGTCAGTTGATATGAGAGCTGGCTAATGAGGAGTGCGTGGTCAAGTATATGATTTCCGTACAATACAACGTTTAGACCAGAGCAGGATGCTGATACTTTATCAAGTCTTCATTCAAAACAATACCCAAATATATCATGATTCTTCAAATGACATTCAGACTACAACATTTTCCTTACTTATCCTAAAGCTATACAACAAATCTTGGTAGCCTGAATGAAGGGAAGGATTCTAACAATCTTTTCATGGAGAGGGATGTAACCACATGAGTGCTATCCAACCCTCTATCTTCATTCACTTGAGAGATTTCAAAGATTTAACTTGTGGGGAAGGGTTTTACAAGAAGACGACTGAATGAAACTCTGTCACATAGAAGACCTATATTGGTTGATACCGGAATTGTTCTACATAAGAAACAGGAGGTTAATTCCTACTGGATTCCTGTTCAATTTCTTGTGAGTTTGTATGACTTCAAAGATAAATGCTTACAAGGAAGATACAATGGTTCTGTGCAAAGAGCATTAGGCTCTGAACCACAGAGTTCCTGCATCTCAAACTGAATTGATGATCTGTTGTGCCCTCTGGTTACCTTTCATTTATTTTCTACTGCAAGGTTCCATGCTAGTAAAGCCAGGTTTAATAGGTTAGAAAATGTCCTGTGATATTTGAAGAATGGTGTTTTTGCTTGCTATTATCTCCTACTATTATTTGAAAGTAAAACAATTGATGCTCTTCAAAAGTCATCTAGGAAATAACTTCATTAAAATGAATTGATAGATGGTCTAGATGACCTGATAATCCATGATTAATCGTAAAAACTAAATAAATCACTTGGCTTGAGAAAGTCCCCAAGAGTGGACAAAAGCTTGCCTACTAAATTTTAAGGTTGGTAAAAGCAAAGAGATACCAGCAAGCATGGAAGTGGTCCATGGTAGAAGCTTTAACTACATGTTAGTAACTGTCCTGATTATTTTAAAAGATAAAAAAAAACTGTCCTGATTGTGCTGTTTGATAGCAAAATTGTATGAATGAACCTATGCTATGAATAAGTAAATGACCTGGTAGGTTCACTGATTTTCTCAATTTTCTTCATTCATAAGTAACACTGGCATTTGAGATAAACCTCTGGCTCTTTTTATAATTCAGAGAAATAGATGAAAATCCCCAAGGGTTGGGTATTGGAGCAGTATTTGACTCTAGGGGTAAAGGGGAGGTGACAGAGCAAGGCATTGCACCTGCCAAAGGTCATTGTTGATAACTTTATACAAATGATGGGAAAAAACTTTCACAGCACTTCTCAATTCATTAACCCTTCAGTATTTGCATAGACAATGGTATTACTTAGAAATTATTTTACCCACTATTCTTTGAAATCATGACTGTCAATGTGAAAAGGGGCAAAAGTTAAAACATGCAGTACTTTGGAAAGAATGCCAGGCCAGGCTTGTCAGATTGGGTCAGTGTACGAAATGATTTCGAGGATTTACTTTATATTTCATCCCGAACTACCCAGACTTTTTACCACAAGAGTATAAAATGCTGAGAGAGAGAGAGAGAGAGAGAGAGGGGGGGGGGGGGGGGGGAGAGGGAGAGGGGGTGGAGAGAGAGAGAGAGAGAGAGAGAGAGGGGGGGGGGGGGGTGGAGAAGTGGGGCATGGAGAGAGAAGGGAAACTGTGAGACAGATAGTGACACTCTTCAGAATAAAATAAGTCAGTAGTTCAGTTAATGTAGAATAATCAAGATAACAAGAAAAATATCTCATTTTGTGATCCAGTTTGTTCACTACCAAGGTTTGTGAAGCTACATGTAAGGTCTGGATGATATTCTACTGGCTAAGACCTGGTCCCTTGACTATTGTCCCTATGAGGTGAAGGTGATAAGAGGATCAGCTTACAATGTCATTATAACACTTACCCTGGGGGCTTGAAAGTGATACCCAAAGGAACAAACTACAGTCACCAGGAGGACCAACCTTTGGTCCTGGTTGATTGTTCTTCCATCACTACTGAAGGATCTTCTGGAAATCGAGAAGGCTACGCTTAGCACTGACTGAATATGTAGATTACATGTATCATTAGATTACACAAACTGATTAAATCAACCATTGATGTCTATTCTTTGGTGCCCCAGTCTCTAGCCTCCAGGTCGGGGGCATATTTGAAGTGCCCCTCTGTCTCTTCGCGTTAAAAAGGAACGTGTCATTCTCACTCTCTTAAAATCCTAATTGTTGTCTGCCTCGGTCTTTCGTTCTCTCTCTTCTGTCGGCTTTCCTTTTTTCTGTTTGAACAGGGAATTGAAGCGCTATTTTAAAGAGCAATTTATCTTATTTATTTGCAATGGCTCAAAAGATCTGACAACAAATCACTGTCATATTTCATTGGGCAACAATGAAGTGGAAGGATTATTAATCATGTTTGTTATGGCCCTTCAAGAAGGATAATTGGTGAAGGTGTGACGACTAAGTAGACATTCAGCTAGAAAATAAGGGGGATTGGAATGTTAGGGCCAACCTCTAAAAATTCCATGATGTTGAATTAGGGGTAAAAAGGAGACAGCGGCTAAAGCTGATGGATGTGA
The DNA here is from genome assembly GCA_035222895.1 of Strongylocentrotus droebachiensis. Taxonomy (NCBI): domain Eukaryota; kingdom Metazoa; phylum Echinodermata; class Echinoidea; order Camarodonta; family Strongylocentrotidae; genus Strongylocentrotus; species Strongylocentrotus droebachiensis. Next base: position 8,834 of record JAVYIG010013978.1, on the reverse strand, counting down.
GCTCCTCGTTTCATAAATTATATGGATGATAAGTCCATCTTTAGGGCAGTTAAGACCTGTTGCATTTCTACTTGAATTGTGTTTAATATCTCATGCAATATTGAGAATGTTATCCATTTTTACAATCCTCCATACAAAGTTGGTGCATAATTGCATATTCGCAACAACAAGTGTAAATATAGTATTATTATAGATGCATAGAAATATAGAATAAATACTGCTACTATATGATGATACATTAGAATGAAATAGAATTTAATGCAGCGCAACCAAAATGTAATTACAAAAGTAATCCTACAAAAGGATGACTACCGGTATATAAACATTAGTCATGAATACAAGTTTTATATCTACATGTCGGTTGCTAATCTTTCCCTTAGAGTCATTGGAGTAAAACAATCGCCTTGGATTGAAGGTGTACACAAGAATGTTAATCTTATTGAGTAATTCATTACTCCTGAGCCTATATATAAATATTGTAGGGAGTGAAATTACTCTGGAGTAATGAGTGGGAAGGTTGGTGAACAGCTTGCAGCCTATGGGTTATCAAGCTGCGCTAGTTGGTGTGAAATATTTTGAATGTTTCTGCAATCACTATAAGTAATACGCTAAGGCTCCGCGGGGGGCGCGACGTCTCCGCCAGCCTTTGTATTCTATTGTTTTTTAATGAGATCGCCGACCGAAGTTGGTGCAGCTATCTCCTCCTGAACCCTCCCCTCGGGGTACCCGTGCCCGGTGCCGTCGTCCGCGGGAGAGTCTACTCTAGCGAATTGGCTATACTCCGCCCGAGGTCCTCCTCCGTGTCGACGTCCAGGGCGAAAACAGACGCGACATGCATAATGCAGGATATGCGTGACGACAGAGATACCTCATGGATATTCAACATTACATCCGTAGACACACGACCGATGACGATCCACTCACATGAAGTTGCGTATTAAATGCACGCTGAATGTGTACGACTTACCCCGTGTGAGGTATCTTCCTATATGATATTCTCTATATAGACCGCGCCGTCGATCACACTCATTTCCTTGCAGTTCTCAAAGAGACACACAACAAATGACCAACCACTCACATTATGTTGCGTATTAAATGCTCTATGCAAAGGGCGGGATCACCGAGAGTAAAGCGTCTTGCTATAGGATGTGCTTATAGGATGTGCTTTAGCGCTGCACAAGCCACAGAGATACACACGAAGCTTCCCGTCAACGCTCAACTTAGAGACCTATTTCCATCATTATTGCCGCGATTTTTATATAGTTTTCGTGAATGGAGGTATGAAATCAAAGCTTATTTTGTGATTATTACGGCCATATATACAAAATTTTGATTATCATTTTCTAAAGGAAAGTTTTCACAAGAAAACCATTGGACTGACAGTTCAGTCGCAAGCTGCCTTCAATCAACACGCAGTGCAGTGTGTGTGTGAGTTGAGATGAGCTTGCAGGAAGCTCCAACACCGGGACCGCGCCCCGCAGGCGTCCGACGCCTGCGGCGCCGGTGTTGAGCTTCCTGCAAGCTCATCTCAACTCATTTGACACTTTGAAATTGTTATCTGTTGGTTTACATCATTATTGCCGCGATTTCAATATAGTTTCATGAATAGATTTACGAAACCTGAGCTTAGAATTAGTAAAAATATTACTAATGTCTACGTTTTTAAACGACTGTCTGATTTTCTTGTGAAAATTTTACTTTGAAAAATTATTATCAAAATTCATGGTCAGAAATAATCACAATCTAGGTTCATTATGTTACAGTTCTTGCATCAAATCAATGCATGAAAACTTAGTTATTGAACTAGAAATTTTTTTTTTTTTTTTTAAATAGGCAATTATGAAGTAGGAAGCCTGAAACCTTAGCCTACTAAACAAATCTCAACAAAGTGTAGGCCTATCCTTTTATGAATTAATGAAAAAGTAGCCCCAGAAAAAAGAGCCCCCGAAAGTTAAAAAAGTAGCCCCCGAAAATTTCCCAAAAATTTGAAATGGAGCCTCCGAAATGAAAAACTTAATTTTTTGCCTGCGCCCCCCTCTAGAATCCCTCGGATTTCCGCGGGTCCTGAGTTGAGTGTATATATAATATAGGGGTGGGGTCCACGGGTTTCAAGGGGCCATAAACCCGCAAGAGCTCGGGGGTTACATTCTTCAAAGTTGGGGGGGGGGGAGAGATCATATCGCAGCGGGTTGAGTGTATATATAATATAGGCGTGGGGTCCACGGGTTTCAAGGGGCCATAAACCCCCGAAAGCTTGGGGGGTTTAGGCGTTTAATTAGGGTCAGATGAGCATATTTTTAATACTTTATTTGTGACACTTGCGAGTCACTAATTGGCGTGGGGTCAATACGTAGAGTTGCGTAGTGTTGCGTACCAACTACGCTGGCCTACGTTACTATATGCTGAGGGACGGAAAGGGGTACGCAAGATGAACGAAAACAATTCAACATGTTTAATTTTTTTCGCGTACTTTCGGCGTAGAAATTTGACGCAGAAAGTACGCCTTTTTATGCAACACTACGCTACATGCCTACGCAACAGTACGCTACCCTACGCCAGATCGACAAAGCAGTAAAAGCTTTCCACACTACGGAACTCTACGCAGTTCCAGTGGCTTAAAGAATAACTACCGGTACAGTTGGATCGTTTTTTTTAAATTTTTTATATAAGGCCAAATTAAAAAAAAAACATGTTTGGCGTCCTGTTTTTTCGAAAAATGGGAAGGAGGAGGCCCTTTTTGTTTCTTTCAAAATGGCCGCTCGGTACATTTTCCCTGACATTCGAGCTATTTTTCAAGATGGCGGCCGACAATTTTTTATTTTTCTTTTTTAAAATCAGAAATACATTTTAGCAGTGCTTTTCATGTTTTTTTTTCTTCAAAAAAAAAAAAAAAAAAAAATAGGAGGCGGCCCCCAAATAGGAAGCAGGCGGGGGACGCTGTTTTTTTTTTTCTTTCAAAAAAAAAATCAAAAAAAATTCAAAAAAAAAAAATAGGAGGCGGCCCCCAAAAATTAAGCGGGCGGGGACGCAAAACATTTTTTTAATGGCCTGAATGGCAAATAAAGTTCTTGGTGGTTTTAATTTAGACAGTCTCTATATATCTATTTACACCCCCCGCCCCCCTCTAGAATCCCGCGGATTTCCGCGGGTCCAGCTAGTGAATATATATACTGCCTATTTACATGCATGTGAACATATTAATTATCAGTTCAAATCACATGTCAAGTAGTAGGCCTATTGCTCATCAGAGTATTATCAACTACATTCATGACCAAATCTTTCTTACCCAGTCATAAGATATATGTTAGGGCGCATTTAATGTGATATTATATTGCTTGACCATGAGATGTCACAATACAATGTCAGCTCGCTAAATTAAAATTCTTAGATGTTATCTGAATACTGTCAAGACATTTTACTTAGCTAAGCCAAATGCTGAATAAAATACTGTCTTAATATGCATGCTGGATTGAATGCAGCCCTTGGTGTCTAAACAGTCACAATGTTTAAAATTAATCTGCTTAGAGCTAGCCCTCCCCCGCAGTGGTCAGGTAGAAGATTGAGTGTGGATAAAAGTAACGGATATGTTTGTTCATTCATTGGGATGATAAACAAATGATTAAAAGACGAACGATTAAAAAGATATCTAGCAGACATCACTATCTTCGCAAATAACACCCAGCTGATAAAGTAACTCTTTGACTCCATTAGATAAATAGAGACGTTCTGTGTTAAGTAGCCATAACTTTTTTATGAAGTTTGTTAGAGTCATGACACATGCCCAATCAAATACTCAGACTGAACAGTGCCAAGCTCCCAGTCTACTGTATACCACTCCCTTAAAAACTACTCCTAGACAGGTGCCCGGGTATGATACTTGAAGGGAAAGAATCACTTGCATTTATGAGAAAGCAATATGCATTATTATAACATGAAAGCAATTTTCCAATGACAGATTTAGGGAGCGCTAGAAATGTTCAATGTCAATTTAAAACAAGATGGAAGAACATGAATCCCACATTCTTGTACAGTTCTAACTTTTTATGATGGAAGCGGTCAGCCTTGTGTCCAATGCTTTGTAAATTCTTGCTCACACTGTCACCAAAGAAGAAAAAAAAATTCATATAAGACAGTCAAGTCAAATTTCAATTCATCATAAATAAAGTGTGCACAAAGTGCCCACAAGTTTCTAAAAAACTTTATTGCTACCCACAGGAAGAAAATTTATGTTGAGGAGGTTTTATGAACCATCTGGTGTATGATAAATATTCACTTGTCAGGTGGCAGTCACAGCAACCTCAATCACAAGTATTTTGGTAAAATAATATTTGTCCTGTAATAAAAAATCTGACTGTGTATTTGAACAAGAGAGGATAATATCTTGTTGAACTTTGGTCAAAATAGTAGATGTCTCAACTTAAAAGAGGAAGAGGAGAGAACTGAGATGTAGGGATATGCAGAGAATAGAAAGATTGGGATGACCATAGCAGGAGCAGAGGAGGGAGGGAGGGAGGGAGAGACGGGGAGACAGAGGGAGAGAGAGAGAGAGAGAGAGAGACAAGAGAGAGAGAGGGAGAGAGAGAGAGAGAGAGAGAGAGGGAGGGAGAGGGAGGGAGGGAGAGACAGAGAGAGATGATTCACAACTTTGATATTGCCTGAAAGATCCATGGTTTGAAATTAAAGGAAAACAAATACATAGTTTGAAGATTTGTTTGGTTATTTTTTTTCTCCCATGCAAAACCCTATCATCTCGGAGCAATAATAGATACAGTTACATATGATAGACAGAGAAAATGTTAATATTGGACAGCAAAGATTTTTCAGATTTTCTATTCCTTTTGTGGTAGTCTACCAGTTAATTCCCTTCTGACCCTAAACTGACAAGTTACACCTTATAGGGTACATAACAGGAAGCAAGTTGCATGTGCAATACTTTGCTGGCAGCTGAAGCCAAAATACTGATTAAAGAGGAGATTATACTTCATATGTTATGAAGCCATTCTCTTCAAGAGTATTGTCTTGAATGAACATGTAAATATTCCGTGTCAATAGCTGATTCGGTTACATTTTTATTGGTAACAGGATTACAGATAAGCTGGAAAATACAATGCATATTTAGTTACTGGGATGTCAACTTGTAGCCTTTTCATGTTATGCCAGACATACAAAGTCCAAACAATTTAGGACCATTAATGGCATATCTATTAGATTCAGGAACTGCAAAACAGTGTTTAAATCATTATCAAAATGTATTTTTAACAGTTTGAGATGCCAATGGATAATACACAATGTTGTCTTGAAGCATGACTGATACACTGATCAAAAGATGCAGGTTTAAAACATGGAAATATGTTTCGGATGAATGAGATTGTTTATAATGAACAAGACATCACAGGAAATGGACATACAATGCAATATATTTCCATCAGTAAATAAAATCAGTGTGAATATCTCATTTATATTATATTATGTAAACTTCCTAAAGATGAAGTAGCTGGGATGTGCCTTTTCCAATTCAAGTTGATTTATTGTGTTGTGTATTTTTTTGGTAAGGAATTAAACAACAGGTGTAGAGGATTTCATTCTGAAAATATGTTCCAAAGTAAGAAATATTGGAAGGGGAAATGAAAAGGGAGAATAAAAAGGAAATATGATTACAAGAAGAATGATGACTTGTAATGAGAGAAAGATGCAATATGACAAATAGAAAAGAGAAAGGAGAAGAGAAGGTTGTGTCGGATGGAGAGAGAACTGCCCATCCTCTGTTGGGATACTGTTAAAGTTCATGACAACTTAGATTATGATAGTAACATTAGATTTATAGTGCTCCTTTGATATATCTTTGATCTACAATCATCTGAATATTGTTATTATCTGTCCTCAGTCAGCTCCCTGATACGACACTCAGACATTTTAGGTATTTCTTCCTGCTTGTACAAACTTACTAAACCTGCGTGGAGAGTGGCAAATTTAGAATAATACGTTGGCAAAGGGTGTTAGTGCAGTGTCGGGATTGATTCAAACCCAGTACGATGCAATCCATAGAGTCTGGTGACTTTTCCACTTGACCATGGCTTAACAATGGTTATAATCCATTTAACTCAGGTCTGAAGAGCTATAACACGGACCTGTACAGTAGCCATGATGAGATGAACTCTATTTATAAATACATGTGGTTTTTTGACTGCGGGTTGCACATGGTGTGATATAATTTGGTATAATTGATTTTGCAGGAAGTGCTAATGCTTGATACCGCATCAGATGAGTGGCTTATATGTTAAATTGTTCTGATTGTTTAACCTATTAGAATCCCATCCTATTCAAAACTCTATTATCTATCTTGTCCCATTGATGCTCATAATACATCATGCATTTCCCTCAGTGTAACTACCTCAGTATTCAATTAGTTATAATACCTATTGAAATAAGATGTATTTTCATAGATTGTGAATAAATTATTGAGCTTTGATGAAATAGCATACAGATGTATAGGGTTAATAGTATTTAGTTTTTCTGACATGAAGGTATTACATTCACTATTATTATATTCTGAATTATATTATAGTATTAATGACTGCTTTGAGAGAAATAGTTGTTTTTATACGCTCAAGGGAAGATTAGAATTGTGCTATTTCCCGAGGCGTGCCGAGGGGAATAGCCCAATTGTAACCTTCCCGAGAGCGTATAAAAACAACTATTTCTCGAATATTAAAGCAGTCATTAATACTTTTATATGCCGAAAAAAAATAGACTAAAAAATAAAAAATAAAAAATATTTTTTATTTTGGTCGAAGATGGGAGTCGAACTCTTGCGTACATTAAGTTATGTATCTACAAACAACGCCGTAGACCACTCGGCCATCGCGCACTGTTTCCATGTTTGGCAGTTTTCTCCAATATATACATTAAAATGAATTGAAAACGGATTCGCGTGATGGATGCTTCACAAAAGCTCCATTAAACGGACCCTTCTTTTACTTTTGCAATGCATATTGGCACGAACTTAGATCAAGATCTATCGGCAGATGTTGTTTTTTTGTTTTTGGAAGTTTATTTTCGTCTTCATGTCAACAATGCAAGATAAAATTGTCGGTAAGATCGATCGAGATTCAATTGTATTGAAATTACCGACCAATTATTCGCACACGTACGGTATCCTCAATCGCTCAGACCATTTTTTAACATGTAAACCTATGGGGTAACCATGGAGACTGACCTATTTTCCCAATAACCATGGTTATTGGGATTTTAGAACTGTTTTAACCATGGTTACTGGGAATTTTCGGGAACAGTTAAAGTTTATGAATGCAATTTCGACCAATCAGATTGCTGGATTACTTAAGTGAGGTATATAATCTAATTTAACAGTTCGGTTGCTTTATTCACCTCTGTGCACAGTGCTCATTTACCAATTTTGCACAGAACAATAGGCAATAATTGACTGAAGGATTGCTTTGAGCAGCACGAAGCCCTTGCAAAATAACCCATTTCTATTCTTGCTTTAGCTTCATGACAACCTTTTTAGCACTGGCATAGATTGATATTAAATATTATGAAATGTGGCACAGGAGATTATTTGTGGGGCATACAAAGAGTTAAAGGTACATTATCTTTTTCTCGAAATAATTTGAATGTTTCCTTTGAAATTCTGAATGCTTTAATACAACATAGACAGTTTTGGAGTCTTGTCCGACAATGGAAATCAAAGGGTAGAATTTGTATCTGTCTTCCATGTCCTTATTATAATCAGATCCTTCTTGCAGCATTCCATAGAACCTGATAACAACTTGTGTTTGACTGTCATTTTTTACCCATTTAGATGACACAAAGTGTTTGAAATCTGTAAAACTGTGAAATGAAAAGAATGAAAAAGTTCTCAAAGCTTAGTATGATTTTGTTTGGGTTGTGATTATGTATGTATTACAAGTTGCAAAATATCTCAGACAATGTGAGGTATCTATATGTCCCATGAACATTTTATGTAAATAACATGCTGGTAAAAATGAAATATGTTTAAAGATAATATTAGCTGCATGTCTTGATAGAGTAAGATATGATATTTACATTATGTAAAGTGACTTGATTACCTATGTAGAATAAAATGACATTCCCCTTTAAATATTTGTTTGTAGCTCAGATACAATGGCTGTCTCTCCCACATCTCCTCTGTTTATGTTCATCACCTGATGGCATGTGATAGTGGCTGACAAGTACTGATGATGTGTCGTCCTCAACAGACTCCTCTTCCATGTATCCAGGATCCATCTTTCCTAAAAGAATTCTACTTTTCAAAATATAGCAAGAAATAGTTTGACAACCTTACTGTAAAGAGAGAGAATATCAACACTAGTTAAAAGATGGAACATTACCTCTCAACTGCAAATGAATAGGAGCTGAGAATATGAAATATTGTGCAGCAAACAAATATAGAGTCAAATTTATTTTGTTTACAAAGTCAAGTATGCTTCCGTTCAGTATGAAGAGTTTGTACTTGTTGTAAAATTAGATTGAAGTTTGTATGATGATACTGAAATATTGATTGATGACAGAGTAATTATACTGAATGCATTGCTTGCCCTATATTCTATAGCAAATTCAGTGGTCCCATGTGTATCCTGAAACCCCATTTTTATGTATTTTGAGTATTATTACTGGGTGATGAAGCATATATTGTCAGTATTTCTACATTTTATCTCAAAATTTAATCTCATTGATGAATATAGTGTTCCTGTTGGAGATTTATTGGCTCTTTTCTTTGATTCCCTTTCAAATATATATGCTTAGTTGTTGCAAGGAGTTCAAGTTGATCTCATTTTGGGATACAAACAAGTCTG
>JAVYIG010013977.1:0-44088 GCA_035222895.1 Strongylocentrotus droebachiensis | reverse complement strand
CGACCCTCGGGCCTTTCCCACAGAAAGCACCAGGGGAAGCTAGGAACATGACAAACAAACAAAAACGCAAAAAATAAACCAACAAATATATTTTTGTATCAGATGTAATACCAGAGCCGAACCTGTGTGCAAAGTATACTTGTTTGACACTTGCTCCTGCAAAGATTGCTCAGTGATAATTTCCTAAAGTTTTCCTAACCCTTACTCTAAACCTAACCTGAACACTAATCCTAATCCTCATGATGAAATAAAGCCTGGAGGAATTGTAGCCGAAGCAAATATTGGAGCACCGTACATAACCCTGGACCAAACGTCATTACTAACCCTAACCCTACCCCTAAATCCTAACTCTCACACTAACTCTACCCCTACTCGTAACCCTACCCTTCACCCTCACCCTCACACTAACATTAACCCTCACCCTAACCCTACCCCTCACTCTTACCCTACCCATCACCCTCACTCTCATCCTAACCCTCACCCTCACCCTCATTCCAACCCTAACCCTCACCCTCACTCTAACCCTCACCCTCACCTTAACCCTCAGACCATACTCCGATCCCAAATGTTAACCCTATATCTTTAACAAAATAAGACCGGAGCAGTTGTTACCAGAGTATATATATTTCAGATAACCCCATAGAAGAGAACCCTGTATGATAGCCTTTAAACATATGTGCGTATGCAAACGATAAAAAGGAGAGTGGATAATATTACGCAATAAAAATACTATTTCAGAAGTTAAATTTGCTTGTTTGTACATCACCGCCTCTGCATTCATAGGCATAAACAGATAATTTACCTTAAGTTTGCTTTCCAGTTTCCATGCATTTTCTAGATTGTAATGGTTGATTTAGTACCTTTTAGCAGCATAACTTTTGAGACTTGTGAAGAAATATTAATTTTTATAACCAAGCTACATGTACATGTATTTCATAAGCTGTTAAGCATCTTTTTCTTTCCCTTCAAACAAAGACAGTTTTAAAACCATCAACAAATGTTAGCTTTAAAAGAGTCTAAAGACATATAGAATGTTCTTCTACAATGTAAGTTTATCAAACACTGTGCTAAGTTTAGAAATGGTTATATAGAAAGTTTGTGATGCTAGATAGATATATGGTATAATCTAAAACCCTATTTTTTCCAGCTAAAACTCATAGCTATCAGAAAAAAAGAAGTGATTTGCTTAAAATAGTCAGATATCAATTCCAAGAAAGCAATAACTATTGATGAATAATTTTTGAAAGTTAATATTATAATGTGCTGCAATATAAAATGGTTGCCTATATAGTTTGAGCTTTTGTGAGAAGGCCCTACAAAATAAGTGTGGATAACTCAATATGAAGTAGAAATTGCATAGATTTTGCCCCAGAAATAAAGGTTTAGCATAAATACACCCTGTACATAAATGTTTTCATGGATGAAAACAGCTTCACTTCATGAAATGTCAAATAATATTAATCAGATTCACATGTCTTACAAGTACATTGTAGCACTCAAACTTTTAGAGGCAGGACAAAATTGGGCTTCTGAATTGAAAAAAGATGCCTTAACAGAAAAGTTTTGAGAAGATATAACCCTTACCTATTACAAATAAAATCATTTTTCTCACAAACATTTCATGAAAGAGTGTAAATTATTCAAATTTTTAAGGGCAACAAAAAACATATTCATGATCATATATAGTTTTTCAATCTCTTTTTCCTAGTAATATCTTTATAGGAAACCTCAAAATTAGAAATACCTGTAACTATCAATCATAGATATTATGTAGCAAATTATTAATTTCACTTGCTATCAAGAATGAAATCATGGATTCTATTAAACTTATCGCATGCTTCCATGAAATGAAGCAGTCAAACTTTAAAATAACGATAACACAGGGTTAGAATTTGACAAAATCTCCACGATGCAAAACAAATGGGAAAACTCAACTCCTAATTCTGTGCTATATATATGTAAAAAAATAACACTTCTGAATAATGTAACCAAAACAAAAGAATGTGTTAGTACAAGGCAATTAAATTATAAAAATAAACAGTAGTGCCCAAGTTGTTACTTTGTGCCTAACTAGATACACATTCTGCATTCTGACTTCAAAGAAATAAACTCACGTTCCTCATATTAAAATTTTAAAATTTTATGTCAACAAATTAAAGATAACTGCAATATTCTAAAAATGTAAGAATTATATTTAATCACATCTCAGTGCACACTATTTTCTTAAATGTACAAGTATATAAAAACACACGGAAATCCCCTGGCTATTTATTAATGTTAAAATTATTACAAGATTAGAATTACCCTTTTCACCACATCCATTTAATTGCAGATACATGTACATCTATGCTAAGCTTACATTTTAACAAAATTTACAATTAAATGAATTAAATTGCATATATATATTACGAATGTTATTTTAAATGTATGTTAAATTTTCTACAGTGTTCTTAAAGGGCAATCCAACCTTTGTAATATTAAAGTTCATTTGAATGAAAGCAGAAAAATCAGAGAGACAGAATTGCAGAATTTTGATGTAGAAGGGACCATCATATAATAAGAAAATTATGAATGTTTGAAATATGAGATCACTACATCTATGCAAATCTCAAATTGGCAATTTTGTCAGTGGATTGTGACTTAGTGGTGGATAACTCTCCTACTTGTCACACTATCAAATATATCACTAATTTCTGTTTTTCTCCAAAGTACCTTCACCCTCGGGGCACTACTCAAAATAAGTCAACTAATAGGATTTTGCTCAGGAAAAGTGGAAAAGATGAATATAACATAAATAGAAAGAAGGCTGCATAATGCAACACACACAGGCAACACACAAGCTTAACATTGAAAACAATAACAAATGGATACAATCATATCATGTACATGTATAAGTTTAGTTTATACCTGACAACAGGATTTATTTTTCACATATTTGTCTTATTGGGAATACCCTTCTTGTAATAAGTCTAGCTTGCTGTAAATGAATTTTGAAGGGTAGCACCTTGTATTGGCAACCAGTACCCCTCTCTCTTGGTATGTCTTGGAGAAAATTATCAGAGGTCCATCACTAGTGCCTCTGTTTCGTTCATTCAACTTCATTTGATTATTTCTTTTTTATTTTTCTTTTTTCTTTCTTCTTTTTTCTTTTTTCTTTTTTCTTTTTTCTTTTTTCTTTTTTCTTTTTTATTTTTTCTTTTTTCTTTTTTCTTTTTTCTTTTTTCTTTTTTCTTTTTTCTTTTTTCTTTTTTCTTTTTTCTTTTTTCTTTTTTCTTTTTTCTTTTTTCTTTTTTCTTTTTTCTTTTTTTCCTTTATCGTTTTTTTTTAATTTTGTTTTTAACCCAGGATAGCTAGATTGGTATTCATACTGTTCTTCATACAGGCCCTGCAATTGTTACTATTCCGGCATTGCCATTTTAATACGCCTGGGTAAAGAGGGGCAACTATGAGTAAAACACCTTGTCCAAGGACGTAAGCACCGAGCAAGATTTGAACCCAGGACCTCTCGTATATGAGCCTTCACCAATGACCACAGAACCAGATGAATCTGGTGACATTCATAATAATAATAACATGTCTTGTTTACCCAGGGCAGACTAAACAGTATAAATACTGTTTTCCCTCAGGGCCTGCAATCATATTATTACCCCGCCTTTAGCCAAGCTACCATGAGAAGGCGCTCAAGCAATTCAGGAAATTCTTCCTACAGGGTACCCATTTACTACACCTGTGTGGAGAGTGGCAAATGCAGATTAATATCCTGCCAAAGGATATAAGTGCCGCAGCGGGACCAAACAGCGAACCATGTGATACACAGTCCAGCGACGTTCCCACTAGACCGTGACACCTCTACTTCATGTTGTAGTCTCTGGGGAGAAAAATGCCAGGGTATGGTGTGTATGACCAGTACCACGTTTCATCTCTTCTACTTATTAATGATTTGAGGAGGGTTTGGGAGAAATAAAGATGTATCATTTCAATCTTCTTGTGAAGATTGTTTATGAATAATTTATATCTCGTCGACAGCATCGCCTTATTGCCATGGTAAGTAATATTGCAGATTTATACTACATGTAATCAATAAGCCTTTATGCATCAGCACAGAATTATAGATGTGGAAGTGTAAATTTCATGATTTTTTCAGGAATACGATGTATAATAAAACAGATTGCAGCTAAAGGGTAGATTGCTATTAAACATGTCAGTACATCGACCCATCCACATGATGCAAGGTTGTATTAAAAGTAATATCTAGGTTGATTATAAAACCTTGCCCGCCATAGAATAGAACAGGATATGACCTTTGACCTTTCCTTTGTCAGCTATGATTTTGGCAGATGTTTAAATCACTTTAATGAATAAAATTTGGTGGACTTTTTAGAATGTATAGCAGTGCCTCTTGATGTGGTGATGCTGACGTATGTAAGTGTAGCTTATACATGATATAAGAGAGTGACATAAGACCTTATCAGCAGCATAGGGTACCATCTACATGTACATCCTCTGTTGAGAGCCAAAAGGCCATACTGTAACTATGCATATTGTGGTCCGTTTTCTACTTATTCAGTTAAACCCCATGCTAGGTCTAAGATCGCATTTAACAAAGGAAAATTCAGCCCTCAGGCTTACTTCCTTCGCTAAACCCAATTTTGAAGGAGAAAAAGGTAACCTCACCCCGAAGAAAAGGTGTATTTATGCTGAAAGATGAAGTTAAATCCTGCTTATCAATCTACAATATTCCTTACAAGAATATAGAAGAGATCGATAAACTGTTTTTCTATGCTCCTTCTATGCACACCCAGCCCCATTTGTTATGAACGAAGATCTCAAAAGCTTAATTAAATAATCTATCACAGATTTTTCTGTCATTTTCGTCTCACTTAATAAACATAAGATGGCAAGATTTGTGACTTCTGAATGCGTTGATTTGAATACTTTTCTAAAATTATTATTACCAAAGTTATTAGATATACAAATGCAAGGATTCTTCTTTCTCTGGAGCATTCCAATGTAATTCTGTATGCTCTCAAAGACTCATCCTACCCGTTCCTACATCTACTCCTGTGCGAGGAGCGGCAGTCTGGAATGAATGCCCTTTCTGCTGATAAGGTCTTGTGTTGGTGGTATCGTAAATAATTCTTAACCTACAATCACTTGAGATAATGTCAAGTCCTGTAAAGTGACTTTAAAAAAATCAGATCATGGATAGCTATATTGTTACACAAAGCTTTGATCACAAACTTGGTTGATATTGTATTCTTTCTACAGTTGTTCATATTCAGCATTTTGTTTTTTCTTCATCCGTGTCCCTCTTTCAGTGTTTTGAAAGATCTGAATTGCACGAAGAACTGTCTAAGATCATGATTTTGAGAGGTTTCTGTCACGTGTTCCTCCCACTGTAGAACCCCCTGATTTCTTGGGAAGAAGTATGGACGCCCGTTACAAAGCAACGTTTGTTCACGGATCACCGCCAAATAATTTTTCTTCCGTGAAGACTGTTCTGTTTAACGAACATATAAGTTTTTTTATTTTTCTTCTTCTGTATCCTTTAAGCGGAACACTTTAAATTATGGTTCAAAATTGTCTTAAAATTATCTTTGACTTTAAATTGTCTCCCAGCCTAAAGCTATGGTCACAAATCAGAGCAGCGACCGACCGATCAGTAGCCTGCTCGGTCGCTGCTGGAATTAGGCATCGCCCAGCGATTAGGTCGGTGCCCGGGCGGCGACCGCCCAGGCACCGAGCGTATTTTGGGCGGCGAGTGAAAAGTGAGCAGGCGCCGCCCAAATTATAACTCCGCGCTAAAACTTCAGCGGCGACCAAGCGATGCCCTAAAAACGAGCGGTGCCTGGGCGCCCGCCGCTCGTTGGCTGGTCAGCCGCCGGGCAGAATTGGTTAAAAACTCGCCGCTCGGCCGCCGAGCAGGCTACTTTTGGATAATGTGACCATAGCATAAGATACTGAATGTCACAAAGTCACATGACCCACGATACCTCAAGTGATTGGACGGTTTGAACTCTTAGCGAAACCAAACGATAACGAATACAACACAAACACACATATCAAGCTCTAACAAGGACAGAAGCATGAAATTATCTATCAATCTTGGAGCAAAATGCAGAACTGTCTTTTAGGTAAAATGATGCATTTTGACTTACTTCCGGAGCCACGGGAGGCACCTACGATTTTTGAGATGAAACATAAAAAGGTGCACAGCTCAAACAACCACATACACAACTAAGAATAAAGTATGAAAATAAAGGAGGGAATAAATGAGTAAAAGACCTGAAATATGTATTGTTTAAATAAAGAGCAACAAATAGTCTGCATGGATTCGACATGAACTTAAAGACACACAAATATAATTTGGAGGTTACGTGACTAAAGAGAGAGAGAGAGAGAGAGAGAGAAGGAGAGAAAGAGAGAAAGAGAGAGAGGACAGAGGATAGATGGCAGCCAGTTCGTTGTGGGAGCAGAAGTACATGTATGCCGTGTCCATATACATGATGTTCTTCATACATAACTAAACATTCCCCCCAATATGCTAACTATTTGAGATAATCCTGTCAACGATTTCTACTTTTTTGTAGTTAAAAACTATGCGTATAAATAAGCCTAGCGTTTAATCAACCATGGTAAGCTTTAATACCAGCCCAATATCGGATTGTTTTCTTCCATAGACATACTATCCCTTGGATGTGATAACTAAACTTCACTGAAACGTGCTTATCATTTGTGAGGATCATGTCGACAAAGCATTTTGTCTACCCCATATTTATCTTTCTAAACAGTGCTATTTAATTATGACAATTACAATTGTTGCATAATAATTTGTGCTGTTTTAGTTTACATTTACTTTAGTTAGGAAAGTGATCGAAATATGTACAGCGCCATGAGCGTCAGAGCCCGGCGGATACCGGCGGTATATAAATATCCATATTATTATTATTATTATTATCTTACCGGTTCAGTATCGGACTGGAAGTCGTCTTCGTCCATACACATGATGTTCTTCTGGCCCTGACCCTGAGGGGG
Source organism: Strongylocentrotus droebachiensis (assembly GCA_035222895.1). NCBI lineage: Eukaryota > Metazoa > Echinodermata > Echinoidea > Camarodonta > Strongylocentrotidae > Strongylocentrotus > Strongylocentrotus droebachiensis. The sequence continues at coordinate 37,053 of JAVYIG010013977.1, read as the reverse complement.
TGGTCCAGGGGCGTGAAGGGAGTCGACCACCGAGACTGCAGGGGCACTGAACATATCGATCCTCTCAACGGTAGCCATCTGGAACTGAGGCACGTCTGCGGAATCGGTCGTCACTCTGGCCTGCTTGGTGAAAAGATGATCAAACCAAATTAAAAGTTATTCGGCATAATGATGAAGGTCATAAAGATGATGATGATGATGATGAAGATGAGGATGATTAGGATACTGATGATGAAGATAATGATTTTTATTTATTTATTTATTTATTTCTAAAAAAAAATCAGGGTAGCCCATTCACCCATAAGTAATGGTCTTCCATGGGGCCCTGAATTATCATGAACATATTTACATCAACAAGCATTAAAGGTAAAGACCAGTATTGGTAACGCCCCAATTTCAAAAAATGAAATGGAAGCTCTCATTACCAATCATGTGAAAGAATATGTTTTGACTAATACATGATGATAAAAAATTTGCCGGGAAACCGCCTACTAATTCATATATTTGGTAAATTTATTTCTCTCATGGTCGTGCGAGAGAGATAGGGTAGTCCCATATACATCTTTCTGTGTATAGTGCTTGTAACTTTACGAAGAATGGGCCAAATTTCTTATCATTTTGATGATTCCAGAACCTTGCAGATGCTAGATGCTAGATGATCAACCTTTTCTGATCGATTCCACAACGTTTCTTTCACAATGCAATCGCATGACCATTACTGGTCTTTACCTTTAAATGATGGTGAGGATAAAATGCTAGCATTTGAAGCACCTCAATTTTTGGACATTCATTACTTGAATAAAAACACTGATACCACCCCCTACATTCCAATGGAACAGTCTGCTATACTTACATCTGATTCTAGCACACTGGCCTCTACCACTCCCTCCATAGGGGTGACAGACTCCATGCCAGGCATCTTAGAGGTAGCTGCCTCACCATCTTCAAACTCGGGATCCATGGCCTCTCCCGGTAATGACTTGGTCTGATAGGAGAAAGAAGACAAATAACAAAATAATAATAATCATTTCTATATCGGCGTCTATCTAGAAATTCTATTCTGAGGTGCATTTGTTATCCCGGCTTTAGCCTAGCTGCCATTACGGCGCTCTAGCATTTCAAGGAATTAATTCCTGCCAGTTACCCATTTACCACACCTGGGTAGAGTGTAACAAATGAAGATTAATGCCTTGGCAAAGGACATTAGGGCCGTATCGGGGATCGAACTACGACCTTTGACTTTCAAGTCAAGTGCTTAAACCACTTGACTATGACACTTCTCCAAATATTGCATTATTGTGTAGCTCATGCTATATTACGATACAACGTCCCTCTGTGCTTCCAAAGAGCTTTTGAAATTATCATCCTGGTTTCAGCACCATCAACCGTCATCAATGCACAGAGGATTTCAAGGAATTTCATACACGGTGCCCATTTGCATCACCTGTGTGGAGAGCGACAACTCTAGATCGATGCCTAGTCGAGACACATTAGTGCTGTGGTAGGGATAAGGTGATCTTATTTCATGGAAAGTAACTACAGGCCGATTTCTCCAAACCAGTCTATGTTCTTGGAGATTCCATAGCAACACATAATTAAATAAATACACATTTAGATGAACCTGTCAATAAAGGCCACTTATCTGTTCCTCTCCAGTGACATTTCTTGACAGGTCGGACTGTTTTCTTACTCTTCCTATTGCTTCAGAGTATTTCCTTTCATTTCCTTCTTGCCTCTTGTAAGCGGTTTAAACACACTGGCTTTGCTTTCACGAACTGTCTGCCTTGCTGCTTCTTTGGCCCGAGACAGACTTAATCATTATTTCTGATATCAAACTTTTACAAGCACTATGATCTTTCTTACCCTTCTATTGCCACAAGGTCTTTCATTTGCTACTTGCCACCAGTACGTGGTTCAACCACACTTTTACCTCCCTAGTCCTCAATTGTTCTCTGAAGTTTATTACTGTGCAATTGATTGTTCGAAAAAAGGGTCTCTAATGGCAGTCTTTTTTGTTTTCCCTTTGGTGGTCTTTGTACAGTCAAACCTGTTTATAGCGACCACCCAAGGGAAACACAAAAAGTGGTCTTTGTAGACAGGTTCCTTTAGTACATGTTTCTATGAGAAACCATTTTCAAGAGAAACAAGAAATGTGGTCTGTGTAGACAGGTGGTCACTAAAGCAGGTTTGACTGTATATTCTTTTCCCCTTTGGCCTTCGTTGCTGACAGTTGTACTCTACACTTACCCTTCCTATTGCCTCAAAGTCTTTCCTCTGTTTCTTTTCCCTGGACAGGGGTTCGACCACGTTGACCTTGCCTTCCTTGACCTTCTGCCTGGCCGCTTCTTTGGCCTGGGCGTCAGAGTTGTTCCTCTTGACTCCTGCGGTGGGAGATTGGTTGTTGATCCTGGTGAACGTCTCAGGACTACTCCTCTGTCTATGGTGGGATATTCCTTGTGGTAACTGTGGCAATGAAGAGAAGAAAAATGGTTTTGATTTGTTTTTGTTAGAGGCTTTTTTGTTGTTTTGGTTTACCAAATATTGAGGGGCAGTGACACAAAGACGTAACTCCATTTTGAGAAAAAGTGGTTTAAAGATAGAGGTCCATTTGGGCCTTATGGACTTAAGTCTATGTTTCACTAGCCATTGACTTGAGTTGAGTAAGTCCTTGTGTTTCCTGGAAACCCCACATTTTTCTGAACAATTTGATATCAAAATAATACTCATTTTGGCAAAATAAGGAGTTACATGTACGTCTTTGTGCCACTGAACCCTTGATATATTCCTTCCTGTCTCTGGAGAGGTTTTAATAATTATATGAAAGCCAAAGTGCAAAGTTGTTGTTTCTGTTGGTGTTGCTGCTGTAATTATTGTTGTAGAAGTTGTTATTGTCTATGGTGGGGTATTCCTTGTGGTAACTGTGGCAATGAAGTTTGCATGAAAAGAGAGAAGAAAATTGGTTTAGATTATTTTAGTTACAAGCTTTTCTGTTGTTTTGGTTGACCAAATATATTCCTTCCACAGTCTATGCAGAGGTTTGAATAGTTATATGGGATATTCCTTGTGGTAGCTGTGGTAGCTGTGGCAGCAATAAAGTTTGCATGAAAGAAAAGAAATATGGTTTAGATTATATTTGTTATAGGCTTTTCTTGGTTTCTTTGGTTGACAAAATATATTTTTTCCACTGATGTTTGCATGACAGAGATGAAATATGGTTTAGATTATTTTTGTTATAGGCTCTTCTGTTGTTTTGGTTGACCAAATATATTCCTTCCACGGTCTATGCAGAGGTTTGAATAGTTATATTAAAGCCAAAGAACATTGTTGTTGTTGCTGCCCTTGTTGTTGTTGAAGTTTTTGCTATTGTTGTTATTGTGAGACTCATATTGTGGAACTATTGTGATTCTTGTTGTTATGGGGCTGACCACATATAACCCAGGGCTTCTCTTCTCATTCCATCCAGGCTCTTACTGGTTTTCTTCCTCCTTTCAATATTATTTCACACTTGAGTTTAACTCTGCAATGAACGATGAAGAAAAAGTGTGAGTTTCGCTGCCCTTACTTGCTGCCATTTTATATCAGTTAGAATTTTGAAGCTATTGTGCAATGTCTGTTCGGTTAAAATCATGCTCTGCTGGTTGCCAAGCAACATGTAATCAAGATGTAACCAAGCAACAGAAGACAGGTTATCTGTTATCAAGTATTTAAATCATTTCATCAATCTTTCATCAAACTGTAAATGTATTATGCTAGACAGGCAGTCAAATGCTTCATTGATGCACATGAACGTGTTTCGTGCATCACACAAGTGTATGTACATATTCAAATACACACAATATTTTTGCGGTGTTGTGATACTCCAAATATACCAAACATACCAAACATATCAAAATACTATATGATGCTTATAAGTATCGGTTTGCATGGGTCAGGACTCCCCAATCCTCCCCCTCTCTCACATGGTGCAACCGTAAGCCTACTGTATACTACTAGTATATGCACACATTTTTTAGCATGTTAGATAAATTTTACACTAGACTTATAGTATTAGTTTCATAAATTAGTGGCAAGAGACAGTGAATTCAAACATTTCAGTGGATATCAAGCTGGGTTGTAACACAGTATACATCCAGACTTTAAATAAATACGTTTCCGTCCTTTTATTTATGGATAAGCTTTTTTGTAAGAAGACACAGTCCAACCTGTCTTAGTGGCAACCTGTTTATAGTGGTCACCCCATATTGTCTCTCTCTATCTGTGTTCAAAAACCTGTCTAGAAATGCCACCTGTCTGCAGTGGCCACATTTTGTTTTTCCTGTGGATGGCCTTAATAGATAAGTTTGACTGCATTTGTTTATTTCAAATGAATTAGGAGAATTTGAAAAATTGAATATAAAACCTCCTTACACTACACACACTCACTTTACAAGGGGGAAAGAAGCTCATAGGCTGTACAACGTACATGTACAGAATAATGCATATTAATTTTTTACTAATTTGAGCTAGTGTTTAGTTGTTTAATTCTTTATAAATGCTTTTCTAATACTGTTTGGATGTTTGCCCATGCATATTCAACGAGACAAGATACCACATAGCAAAAACACACAGCATGCAAATTGGTAAGCAAGTTAGTGAAAATACACGCAGATGTGCAAAAAAGAAAGTATCTCAGGCTGAAAAAGAATGAACCTATTTCTCTTTCCTTTTTGAAGAAAGATATTTGAGGCACTATTCGAGGCTTACATTTATGGTAATGGTGAATAATTTATAGAGAGTTAGGAATTATTGTTTAAATCTGTTACATAAACATAAGCATTTAGTGTACATGTATATCATTAGGGGATAAAAACGTTTGTTGTTGTTGTTGTTGTTAATAACAGGAAACTCGTAAATTCTTTTTGATTAAGTTTCACTCATATAAAGACTCTATACAGCAACTAAAATTTCTTATAGGCGATCAGCAAGCATTTTGTTTCATAGGACAATTTCAATGGTATGAAAACAAAATTGTTTTGTTGTCAGTAACCCTGAATTTGTAGAGCAATTATTATAGTCAAAGGAAAATCCTTTATTTTTGTAATAAAGTTTCACTCGTGTGAAGACTCTATAAAGCAACTAAAATTTCTTATAGGCAATCCACAAGCATTTTGGTTTTACAGGACAATTTCAATGGTACACATTGTATTTGTTTTGTCTCAGAAACCCCGAGATTGAAGTTTGGAGAGCATTTATTTCATTTCATTTTTTTCACTCTCTGTTAAAAAACATCAAAAGTATATACATGTTTATTCATTATCAACATAAGATAAAAGGAACGATTATTGTTGGGAGGTTGCAGTAAAGTTTCTTTTAAGCAATCTGAAAGCATTGAGTTTTGAAGGATAGTGAAAGGTATGGCATATATTTGTTTTGTCTCAGAAACCTGAATTTGCAGAGCAATTATTGTTGGGCAATTGCATTGAGAAGATCCCATTTAAAAAAGTGTCACTTTTGACAGTTTCATTTGACACTCTCACAGATTGCAACGACAGTCCTCAGAGCACAGATGCTCCATTTATTTTTAAAAAAAATGACAGGATAAATTTGGAGTATTATATTTGTGTTAACCCATTGAGTACTTAGTTTACTTATTCCCCTGGGTTTAAAATAAATAAAAAACCTGTTCTCATGGCCGATGGTATACAAAATACAGGTATCACTGCTGATGATAAATGCATATATTTCAGGAAGGAAAAAGAAGGGGGGCAGAAAATATGGATATATCAGTCAAGGAGGCACGTTATTGGTGTTATTTTTGTTCTTGTCGTTATCACAGTCATTATCATTGGTGCCGTCATTGGTGTTGTTGGGTCTTGTTTTTGTTGTTGTCGTCATCAGAGGTAGCGGTAATGGTGATGGTAGAGGCAATTTGTTTTGTTATTGCTAATTGATTTGCTTTGTGTTGACCACATCACAGAAAGGGTAAAGCACTAGTGCAGGATAAATGCAAAAATACCTTATGGAGAACAAACTGCAACCAAAGAGGAAAAAAGACTACAATTCTATCTCATATGCACCTGCAAAAAAATAGGAAGTGCTTGCTATTAGCCCCTCACACCTAAATGTATTTTGCCAATTGTCCTTCCACCCTCTCCCCCCCCCCCCTTTTTTTTGTGGGGGGAAGGGGAACCATTCATGTTTCCCTGTCTGTGTTACTAATGACAAAATTGCAGTATAGAACATTCCACTCTCTTGGTATTTGATGTTTATAAAGTCAGATATCAAACTAATTAGGATTGCATTATTCCCTAATAAGATATCTCCTCATCGTTATTGAACATTCAAAGCTTTAAAAGCTCCAAAGGCACTAAAAAAATACATGTACCCAACTTTTTCAGGGACACATTGTTACTGTAAGACAGAATAACACTGAGTAAAATGGAAATAAAAAGACCTGCATCTACAGACAAATGTAATCACTATCATTTGTCAGTTTCATTTGCAGAGATTTCATTGAGCAAAGCAGATCAGACATCACTCAAAAAATGATCGGCTCTCTATGAAGTCTGATTGCAGGGAGAAATTTGTGATTCGTCCTAAATTCAATCTCATTTGCCCGTTTATCGGTGAGCAGTGCATTAGCCAAAAAAAGCTTGTGACTTGACTTGCTGTTTTGCCCCACATCAGTGAAATAGAGAGAGATTGAGAGAGAGAAAAAGAGAAAGAGAAAGAGAGAGAGAGAGAGAGAGAGAGAAGCAGTGAAAGAGAGAGAGAGAGAGAGAGAAGCAGTGAAAGAGACATCCAGACAAAAAAAACAAAAGAAAAGGAGACGTTTGTGTATGTATTAAGGGTAGAAAGAGACAAGAAATAACTTAGAAAGACAGACAAAAAAGATAGAGAAAGAGAGAGGTAGAGAGGGGGCAGAGAGACAGAGAGAGATGTACAGAAACAAGAGGGACAGAGGCAGAAAACACAAAGAGAGGGACAAAAACAAAGAGAAATAGAGACAAACAGAAAACAAAGAGACAGAAAGAGGGACAGAGAGAAACAGCCAGTCAGTCAAACAGGCAGGCAGACAGACAGACAAACTGACAGAAACAATGAGTAAGGGAAGAGCAGAAAAGAGAGAAAAGGGAGGCTGTAACATGAAAAGATGCCGACAGGTAAACTAACAACTATTAAACCAGACCTAAAGAAATGAGTCACGCAAGACAGAAAACAGGAGAGAAAAAAGAAGCAAAAGCAAAGACAGGCTCACAGAGAGATGCAAGTTCATTATTCATAATAATTATTAAGCACAGCAAACCTATGAGGCTACATCCTCACTGCCACACATATCTAAACTAAATATATACAATAGAGCAGAGTATCTTTATATTGCAGGGTGCAAAACCTCTTTTCAAGGAAGTTCAGAAGGGTTGTGCACCACATAGAGTACCACAAACAGGAGTGTGCAATAAAATATCGTGGCCGTGTAGACACATGCAACAACTCCTCCTTGCATGCACAGCGGTAGTGATGATTCATTCAAAATATCACTGCCATCTTTGCAAGATGCACATTGAAAAGCATCCTTTTGGAGAGAAAATTGCAGTGTTGCAGTGGAAGAGTTAAGTGAATTTCACAGCAACGTGAGAAAGGGGCTATGCAAAAGAAGGTAGCGACATAACAAGAACTAACCCAAGACCGTTTCACATCAGCAGGTTTTTCATTCCTCCTCTGTACAGGAAATGAGAAATGAACGCCAAAATCAAATATGAGAAAAATTGAAGAATGCGCCACTAGAGCATGCATTATTTCTAAGCATGCAAAGTGAACAGACGGCACAATATTTCCCTTCTCTCTATAAAAAAAAAAAGCAATTTTTAATGCATAACAACATTTTCAATTAATCAAGGTTGACAACAATTAAGAAAGAAAAAACTTTTTAACAAAAACACAAACATCTAACAAACTAAATTTAAGCAGCTGAGGCACATTTAACTACAAGGTATTTCCACTACATATTTATAATCTAGAAAATAGGAAAAAATACAAGTTCGCAAACATTCAAACATAGATCAGATTCTAAAGGCTAGCACCACTATATCAAAACTGATATGATAACCCTCTCTCTCTCTTTTCTATCAGTCACCATCTTAAATTAAAGACCTTATCTGATTAAAATACAACTTGATATCAATAAAAAGCTGATTGAATGGAGAATACAAAATATTTTCCCTTTCAGTATTGGACACAAGCAAATTAAAAACCTCATTTTCCGCACCCCAAATTACAGGTCAACAGGGGTCAAGTTAGCAGCAGTTACGGTGACGGCATAACATGCCAAACCAATCGGCCCTCCTATATAGCCAAGGCGATAAGCCATGCTTAACTAATGTTAGGTCATTGTGAATACGGTATGTGTACTCCACATAATATAATATCAATTCGATAGACAGTTTTTAGGTCGACAACTTCTGATTGTCAAAGTTTCAGATTTGAAGTTTTCAGGGAGCTGTTACTCCTCTGACGGACCCTAAAATAACATACAATTATCATAATTGTAATCTATGGATTATAGCTTTCCATTGATATATAATTCATCGATTTCATTTTCTAAATTTTGACAGTGTCTTTATGACCCCTCCCCTACTATCCCTATCCCACACCCTTGATGTACATTACCTCTTCTGGTATATTTTGTAACTCTTCGTTCATATTCGTGTGATCATAAGCTGCTGAGATGTGTCCCTCAGGGACGCTGTATCCTGGGGGATGCGCTGGTAAGGACGATTGCTGATTGTTGCTTCCACCAGCCTAGGAATATGAAACAAACATTCATAAACATCACATGTTCATCCGTAACTGCACAGCGCCAAATTCAAGAATAACCAACCAGCGGACACCAGAGGGCAAATAAGTTTTGTATAACTTTATGCCTACTTCCAAGGTATGATATCTAAGGTATGAAGCTAGGCCCCGCCTTCTTATAGAGAGTTGCGACTGATTTGAATCCATTGCTAGTCCTCCAATCAATCACAAACTAAAAGCTTATGAGTGCACATTTGCGATTGATTAAAACTGCCATTAATTCAAATCAATTGCAACTTTTTACAAGATAGGGCTTAGAGATCTTGGAACCAAACCTTAAATGTAGTAGTGAATTTCAACACGTTCAACAGGGGAACATTCATAATGAAATCACTTCAAATTGTACTGATCAAATAACACTTTCTCCTAATCCAACTTTGTTGATTGTTATATTGGATTAAAATGATTGATGTCTCTAATTAGAGATATCAAGTCGAGGAAATGTAACATTTTCTTCTAAAATGGATTCATCTAAAATGATATTGCCATGTCTTAAGGATTGGAAAGTCCAATTAGTTGTTAATGTTGAAGTATTTTAGCAGGTTAAACACTTTTACTTAAATTCTTTTACTTAAAGACACTGCTCTCTTATAAACAACTGTTTTAGAAAACATTGATATAAGCATGTATAGACACAAAAGTATACTAAGCAAGTGATCTGACATATGCTCTAGTTATTAATGAAGCTCAAGACCATAAAAGCAAATGCACAAGACATACTACAAGACAAACATGTATTGGAAGCTGTGAATGCAATGTACCATGGAAATTCAAGTACAGCTATGCTACATGATTCTATTTATTTACACTGTAAACTAGTGTCTGAAAAGGTCACATGACCTCCTCCAAGACTGCCTAATGGCGACATTGTGACCTCTCTATGCAGTAATGCATCATGGGAGAAGGACGATTCATGGTCTAGTGTTCTCAACGCCTAGTCTACATATGCAGACTTTCTATATTCTTCATGTTGGGGACACTTAATATGGAGTTCTACAAGGCACACTAAACTTCAAAAAAAAATTGGTAAGATTGTTTCTGCTTCAGCTTATAACAGTTTACACATTTTTGTTGCCCCTTTGCATTTTGTCCATGGCAAAAGTAAAAAATATTTACAAATACCTCAATCTGTCTTTGATTATTTCTCAGCTATTACACTTTATCTACCAAACTGGTTAGCAGATCAAACTTGTTTTGGGTCTCCATTTGGTCTTAAATTCATTGAATGTGTAGTTAATTCTCAGTCCAGTCTAGTTTCATACTCTTAATTTCTATTCCCTACCAAGATCCTGTCTTCAAAATAATTGCAGATAATCCGGACAAGTCCTCCAATCAATCGCAAACTAATTAACTCCTATCTACTTTCAAAATTTGCCATCGATTTCAAATTGCGATCGATTTGAATCGCAACTCTTTATGACAGGGCCCCGAACTCAAAACTTGACGGTGAACTAGACGGTGTACTACACAGTGCTCTTGTCTCTAATGAACCTAGATCTGTTTCTCTACATGTGAGAGACTAGCTTGCCTGACCTATGCTAAGAGTCACTGGGTGGAGGGTCCTTCAATACATAGTGACATTTAAAAATGACATATCTCTACCATGACTCATAACATATGAGGGACAAGGACGCGACTTCTATCATTGTCATGACTTTCTACCAGGTGAAGTTCACCTTGCTTGTGAGTGCCTTTGAAAGTTTGGTAAATCTATCCCAGGCTCTTAAATGTCATACTTTGAGCATTTCTTGGTATGTTTGTCATTTAACTCTTGCATTTCTTGGATTTTTATCGGCTCTGTTTATTTCTACATATGAATTATCTATATTTGTATCCGTTATCATCACACATTTCCCCCATCTCCCTAACCCCCACCCCCAATCATTCTTACATGAGATAAGCCGTGTCAGCCAAACTCTAATTATAATAGCTATACAAACATTGTCACATTGAGCCCCAGTGCATTTTTAATGCTACCTATTATTAGTACACTTTCCATCATCCTTATGCCCCTCCCTTACCTGCCCCCCCCTTCCCCTCCCAACGACCTCAATCATCATTTTTACACAAGACAAGTCGTTCCAGCCAAACTCTATAAATATAATAGCTACATGTACCGTATTTGCCGGCGTATAGGCCGCAGTATTTTTGGAAGAAAAAATATCAAAAAGTCGGGGTGCGGCCTATGCGGCGAAAGAGTAAAAAAAAGATTTGATTTATGGCGCTATGCCTGGCAATGTCTCCCAGCTCAGTAATCAGTGTTGACTCACCACTCGGAAACTACAACAACACTAAAATTTGTCTGTCATCTTGGTTTGAAAGTAATCTTTCTAATAGATCTCAATATGTAGTTTATAATAATAATTCCTCAATTTTTTTTATATAACAAATGGTGTTCCACAAGGTACTATCCTAGGACCTAGTACTCTTTTGTTTTTAATTCACATTAATGATCTTACACATTCTTCTAAAAACGACATTGTTACTATTATTTTGTGACAAGTTTACAAGCACAAATCAGCACCTTTAACTGCACCTCGATGTTAAATGAAGGTCCTTCCCCGCGTGGATTTTCGACAACAAAACAACAACAACAACCCAAAAAAAAAAAAAAAAAAAAAGTTTTTTTTTTTTTTTAATGTCAAAATCGGGGGTGCGGCCTATACGGCGGTGCGGCCTTTACGCCGGCAAATACGGTATACAGACATTGTCACACTGCATGAGCCCCCATTGCATTTAATTGTATACCAGCTACTATTATTACACTTTCTCCCAGCCTTGTCCCGCTATCCCTAACCTGTCCCTCCCCTCCCTCTAGGCCTGTCTTCATCAGCTCGAGATTCCCAAATATTCCGCTTTTTGAACTATCCCGATCGCAAATTATCCAGTTAATTTGCGTCTTCATTAGCCCGAAGGTGCAATTTGTGGGATATTTGGTCGAGATCATCATTCTAAACTATCTTGGGATAGTTTGCAAAATATCCTGCTATTTGTCTGATGCGTCATCACCAGCCCGAAGACTCACACTATGCGTGAACGCTGAGCGAAATATCTCGAGCTAATTTCTCGAGCTTTAGTTTCAAGTTTTGAGGTCAAGTCTCGAGCTGATGAAGGCGCGATTTGTAAGTTCTGGATTATTTCCCAAATCAGAAATAGAGGGTTAGTTGTCAAACTCAAGCTGATGAAGACACGCCTTCTCTCATCATCTCTAAACGAGATGGACCGTTACAGTCAAGCTCCTAATTCAGACACAAATGATCAACCATGCATTCAAGCGCAACTCGATCGCATATTTCTGTTATTATCACTATTATATATAGGGGTAAATTAACTGCTACATATATTACAGCTATTATGGAGTAAGGACCACTTGCAGCCCATGAACATACTGTGTACTGCCTGACAGTAATTTAATCTATAATTTAAGTAATGAGTTTCATCACATTTCTGTTAGCAATTAATTACACTTATTACATGAACAACTTCACTTCACTACTCTGCCATTACATACAGGGTATTATCCAAGAACTGAATTACAAATTTCTTTTTTTTTTCCCATCCTTCTAATTATCCCCTCATTTTGAATAACCACAGATAATTTTCACAACGATCATGTCATTTGCATGTGTACACATCCTAAATAGCCCCCCCCCCCCCATTCTACTGAAGAACTACTGATATATTAACATCACTACACCAAAAATGATTTGTGTGCATGATATGCATTGCACTAATAGTCAACAATCTAGTCAACAATCATTCCATTGAGTTTTGGGGATTAACTTTAAACAAAATAAAATAAGCAAATAGGAAAACAAAACAACAAAATCATACTAATGCTAATTGTTAAAACAACAAACAAGATGGCAACAACTTAAAAATAATAAAAAAACATAAGGCAATTTCAATAGCCTTATGCGTCATCTATTGAAATGTGATATCATGACAATGACGAATGACGTAATCTGAGCATCATTTCTATGGAATGTACAATGGGGTGTTGAAATTAACCTTGAGTTGATTTTTGTTTTTAAAGTAGCTGCCATTTTGTGAACATTTCGCTTTCAATGAACAAAGGACTTAGGAAACCTAATGAAAATGTTATTAATTTGAAGGAAATCAAATAGAATATAACTCCACTACAACAACATAAAAAGCAACACACAAAAATAAGTAAATACATACAAATTAAACAGGTTATGTTGAATGATAAAACTACCCCTTTAGACCAGTGATTTGTGAAAAGGTTTGATGAATTGGTATGGTTTTTATCTATACAAAATATGATTGAAGATTAAGAAAAAAAGTATATAAAGCATGACTGCAGATAATTTGATGAAAAAACTCAGTGAAATACTACTAAGAGGGGGGGGGGGGGGGTATTTGGGGGCAGATGAAATGGGGAAATCAATACAAAAATTGCTATTCTTTTCAAGAAAAATTTACTTCCAGTTCGCATAAATCTATCAATCTATTTGGATAATCCAGATACTGCTGTTAACAAAATATATGGGAGCAGTTATATATTTAGCTCTCGAAATCTCCAGAAGAACTCGGGCTAAAGATAATCAAGCATCACTTTGAGCATATTGCTCTTACAATGTATTTAAACCAAAGAGCTCCCGCGAACAGAATTTTTAATATTTTTACACTGGCGGATAGGTATATTTGTAGCTATTAGGTTAAGGGTTACAACACACATGTAGTACATTTCAGAGCAAGTGATTACCAATGTTGAAAGAGCGACTAAAAATATTTCTTTCTTTTTTTACATCTTGCAACTTTTTATAGCTTTTTCTTTCTTTCTATAGCTTTTTCTTTCTTTCTAATCTATCCCACATTTACCTGTACATGTATATTTTCGTTCCTTTCCTGCATTAATAATTCTCAACGGTGTTAGCGGATTTATACTTGACATTTTGAGCGACTACAATGGCATTTGCGAGTTTAAATTATACATCAAGGATATTCCAATTTCTCTACGCTAATCTGAATAAATCTTAAGTAGAATTTAAAATTTTAAGAAGATATATGCCAGCAGGGTTCAGAATGTTTTCTGGGACACAATATTGCTTTCTAAAATCTACGCAACACTCAATGCCTAATCGTTTAGGTTTCTCTCTCAGGTGATGTACCAAGATAGGAATTTAATTTCCTCCGGTAAAGTATAAATAATTCTGGCTTTGCAAAATATTTTTAATTACTATGCTAATACTATGATAAATACAGGGACAAGTTAGAAATTCTCAAGATTAGCCAAAAGTCAGCAAAGTTTGGTTAAAAATTGAACATATTACAGGTGTATTTTTCATTTGTTTTCCCAACTGGTTGTTGATATTGAGAAAATTAGCCGTTTAATCTATAAACTAAACTCCTCAAAATAATGTTCTGCAATTCAAGTTTGGGCATTAATATCTCTCTTGTTTACGATATCATCTTACTTGACGTTGGTATCATTTAAAAGCCCATTTCTTTCCCTTTACAATGATGCCCCATTTGTAATGACTTTGTATTATTTAGCGGGATATTCGGTCGAGAAAATATCGCAAGAAATCTTGGTCTTTTCTCCAAATATCTCGCTCTCGCTATTTGGGAAATAGCGCCCGTCCAAGCTAGTTTGTGATGAGCGTTTTGGTCTGGTGAAGAGGCAATTTTGAGCTTCGGGATAATATCCAGAATTTGAAAAGAGCAGGGTTATTTGGCAAACTCGAGCTGATGCAGACAGGCCTATTGTAAAGGGGAATGAACAGGCTTTTCAATGATATTAACGTCAAGTACGATAATATAGTTGCCAAGGAGATATCAATTGCAGAACATTTTTGAGGAGTTAATTAATATCTCTGACTTACCTTGTTTTGTATCATGTTATTTGCAGCCTTCTGTAGCTGCTTCTCTAGTACGCTTATTCTCGTTTTAATTCCATTTATGTCCTTTAGAAGTTTTTCAGATGGATTATTCGAGTACTCATTTTCTGTGTGCTGCAGGCGATCAGCAGTGCAGGAGAAGGGGAAAATATGAAATGGATGCAAAAATTTGAAAATTAACAAGCAAAAGTAAAAGGAGAGAAAGAAAGAAGGAATGTGATAAAATCAACACACGTAGAAAAAAAATGAAGAAACAGTTCACAAAACATACCGAAAGTCAGGCAATTGGTGGTATGAAGAGCTTCTAGATGCAGTCTTTGGAAAGAAGGCACTACTTTTTTTCTTTTTTCTACCGGTATTTGGCATTGTTAGCTTTTCTTTGTCATTCTTTTCTGCTCCCTCTCTAAACCAGATTCAAAGCTTTATTTTGACTTTGCATAGATTGCAGACTATCATGTGATGATTATGTCTAGAACATTCAAATTTTATCAGTCCTTTTTGTTTCCCATCAAAAGTCCAGAATCAAGTAAACTATGGTATTTTTTTGGTTCTTTTATGCCAAATCTTTCCCTTTTATTTTTTTCTAAAAGCTTTCAAAAATCCAATGCAAACAACAAGATGCAGACAACAAACCCAATGATCAGGAACAAATTCTTTTTACAAAAACAGACAAATCTCCATCAAAATAACAATAAAACATAAAGAAAGAAATAATGAATGCATGACGTCAACAAAGAGACCCAAATTTCAACAAATTTGAGAGTGGCAATCATGCAATTTACGCAATAAGTCGACCATACTTTAAAAAAGAAATCTTTTTTAAAAGAATTTTGAAGCAAAGAGAAAGCTTATGAACAGCAAAATGGCAAGCTGAGAGCGATGCAAAAACAAGAACGACAAATTGTTCTTTTCTGGTTTGTTCCGTTTACTTACGTCGATGGAATCAACATCGATACTTTTCTTGCGTTTATGCCATGCTCTCTTTTTGACAGAGGGCGACTTGGGGGCCGCGAGGTTCGTGAGACTCTGGGACCGTTTCTTGTGCAGACTCGATTTGCGTCTGCTGAACGGCGAGGCCCACTAACAAACGGTTTCAGAGCCAAATAAAAAAAAATAAAAGGGCAGAAAATAATAATAAAGAAGTAATAAAACAGAGCTAAAAAGAAAACTGATGGGATAAGAAGTAGCAGGTGCTGTATTCTGAAAAACGTTGATGGATTCAAGTGAAACTTTTCTTGCGTTTTTGCCATACTCTCTTTTTGACGGAGGGGGACTTAGGGGCCCCAAGAGTACAAGACTCTGGGACCGTTTCTTTTGCAGACTCAATTTTTGTCTGCTGGATGGTTACACAGCCAAATAAAAAGGGGTGGAAAATAATAATAATAAAAGGGGAAAAAACAGGGCTAAAAGGAACACTTTGATGGGATTAGAGGTAACAGATAGCAGGGGCTGTATTCTGAAAAAGATGTAATCATTTTATTGAAAATTATGTTTATTGTCATAACAAGCAATGGAGGCACAGATCAACAATTACCATTGGTTATTTGCGTACATGTACATGTACATGTAGGTGTCTATTTAGACTTATGTGAGCGCAGACAGCTTTGGGCAGCCATTGACCTATGACTTGTCCTCTTTTTCATTTTGTTATGACAATTGACATTGTTTTCCCCAACGTAAAAGACAACGTCATTTTCAGAATACCACCCCTGGGGGGTGTTTCACAAAGATCCTAAGTAGAACTTAACTCTAAGTTGGACTTAAAAATTATGGAAAGCCATTAGCATCCTTGAAAACATTTTGTAAAAGTTACTTTAAAAGACATAAAATGTTGATTCAAATCATTCATATTTTCTATTATCATGGGGGATATCATGTTCTTGATGTGGAATTTATAAAAAGTCTAAAATACTTGAATTTCTGCTTTTGAATATATTTTATTTAAAGGCTCCAATGGCTGTCCATAATTTTTAAGTCCAACTTAGTGTTAAGTTCTACTTAGGATCTTTGTGAAACACTCCCCAGGTATATAGGATGACATGACTCAAATTTTAATGCTATTTGTAAAATTAAAAAAAACAGACCCAACTGATCAGAATAAATAGAATTATAAATAGAACTGAAAAATTACAAAAATAAGCAATAAAAAGACATGGAAAACAACTTTGAATTACGAATAATCAAAATGGAGAGAATGTTAAACAATTTGCAAAGTAGAAAGATTTCATAGTACAATAATTAAATGGAGAGGATATTTAAAGAGATGGTTCATTGAAATGTGGAAAATGGGCAAATTACACCTTTACAGATTGCTGAGAACATTAACAAATTGAGCAAAGTACTTTTGAAGCCCTCACTGTTGTGAGGAATAAATTAAATGCAATTTTGTTACCCTTTCCTGAACCCACTCACTAAGTGAATTGACGGCGTTATTTTACATGCGAAACTATGACGTCACAATATGAACAACCTACATCACACATTCGGGACAATGTTGGATACCCATTGCAATTTTCAGATATGGGTTAACGTTGTTAGTATATTTACCGCCAGTGGTGATATTTCCTCTTTTTTTTGGCATTTTGAATGAGATACACTGAATAAATGATACTTTCTACAAATGTTTGTTTGATTTTTATTTATTTTTCCGTCACATTTGAGCATAAAAATCGGGAAAATAATCACATATTCTGAGGGCACTTCAGCGTGTATGTGTCTGATCTGGGAAGGCAAAGGACATTTTGCATGCTGACCTAACGACTCTTTTGGAGTGAAATAGGCGACAAATTTACATAGAATTGTCCAGATATTCATTACAAAAATGTGTGATTAGGCTGATTAATTTACATTTTTGATAAATTAAGTCGTATAGGACCCTGCTAAACCGAGAGAAACAGATCAGTCCGGTTCGCGATTCACGGCTAGCTCGAGCGCCGGGCTACGGGCTAGGCTGGCTAGCAAGCTGCGCTAGATGTGATGCACGCATAATTATAGAGGTCAGTGTATTGCACACATAGTACATATGCACAGAGTACGCACGCACAGCTACCAGCTACGGGAAACTTGAACGCTACATCGACAATATATTCCATCGCTTTTTGGAAGTTATATACCATTTATCTAGACTAACGTCAGATTAAGAACCAAAACCATGCCATGGAGGAGCCTTCTGGAGTATACTCGAGTATGTTTTCGTCCATATCCATATTTCCAGGGGATTTGGATGAAGGTAAACAGCGTTAGTTATAAATGGGTACGGTACTCGAGAGTCAATGCAAATCGCACGCAAACTGCAACTCGCGTCGTCAATCGTTTCAGCTGAGCGGCCCGCTGTTCATATTGTGATGTCACTTCGAAAATCAGCTGACTTACGATGTTTTAGGGGCGTTGCGTGAGTTGATTTTTCGTCAAGTTCAATCAACTTTTATAAATTTCGCTCGAATGTACAAGTTACACAAATGTAATGATTTTACTCAGTGTAATTTTTCGATTGCAATGATACCAAATTCAGTCAAGTTTGAAATCAATAAACCATCTCTTTAACATTCAACAAAAGGGAAATATTTTTTGTTTTAATGCAATCAACGTCATAGACAGTTTCACATGGAACAAAAGAGAAATGTCTGCAATGAAGTAACAAAATATTTAAAAACATCAAATTCACATTTTAAATAATCAATGTTTGGAATTGACCATGAGTCTAATACTGGATTTTAATGACATACTACTCTTCCTACAAGTGAATGCTTTCTTTTTAAGTGATTTAGCACACAATTCCAGAGTTTTTGCTTAATTTGTTTTTATCAGATTGCATTTGCCTTTCAAACACTGCAGCCAGTAGATGCATGAATATGTTGTTGTGGCAACACTGGATGTACGCTCTTTTACTATGCAATGATTCATTATACGTTTCTTTATACGAGTTCCACATTAATTCCCTATAGTCTGAACAGGCCATTTGACTTCCCACATCCAGTGTTGACAGTCAATTAACCTCTTTTCACCCAGCTGTACAAACTTTCATCAAATGCTACAAAAAAAGTAATATTGTACTCTTACAGGCTGAGGGTCATTAACTCATGTCATTTAATACAGTGTTAATACCTTCCAAAAAGTAACTCTTCAGAGAGCCAAAAAAGGCGTTAACACATATCTTTTGATTAGGGTTAGGTTTGGGTTAGATGAGGGTTGAACAGGGTTAATACCCTTCTGGTTCCAAACAGACAATGAAGACCACTTTCCAAATAATGAGAGTGCACTGGGTTTGCCTGCTTTAAGCCTCATTCATACTTGATGCTGTAAACTGTCTTTATTTTTTTCATTTCTTTCAATGAACATCATGAAAAAAATAAACTATTAAAAAAATTAGTGGCAAAAGAGGGTGATCAGCGCCCCAGCAAACGGCAAATGTCAATAAGGTAATTATCTATTTCTATATCTTTCAGATACAAAAATAGGGAGTGCACTATACACTTATGACATTCTCTTTGCCAAAGCATCGTTTTTTAAAGCATTTCACTACATCAAGTGTGAACAAAGCTTCAAATCAAGGTGTGCAATGTAAATACTTGCATTAAGGGGCAGAGGCATGTAACGTAACCCTAGACTAGTATACCATCACTGTATCTTATGAGATTGGTATTAACGCAAGGGTGTTCAGGTGCGGGGCTTATTTGTTCTTTTCACTGGCTATCCGCCCCAACCCTTATCCAATATTTAATTCTCTCCACAATTAACGTCATGTGCTTTTCTGTAGGTTTCTCTTTTCATTTACACTAATACATGATTCTATTGAATACAATTCTTGGGCTCTCTCCCTTCTTCTTCTTTCTCTCTCTCTCTCTCCCCTCTTCTTTCTCTCTCTCTCTCTCTCTCTTTATCTTCAGTAATGAACAAAACTAAAATTAAAAACCTTTGGCAAATTGAATACTTTTAGTGTACCAATTAATTCATGCCGTAAAGTTTTCGCAATTAATTCTGAATCATTTGCAATTTCCCAAACATTCCTTGTTTTACTTCCCTTTGTATTTGATACAAATTTGATAAACAGTTAAAAATCCTTTCAGAAAACTTGTTAACCAACTGAGATTTACAAGAACAAGGACTACTTCCTTAAATTTTTCAATAGTATACAAATGGCAGTGCAAACATACTGTACATCATTTTCAAGAATGTATTACACTCACCGATCATGTTTCCCATCGTCATATCAAACAACTGACCCATTATACGAGTATAAATAAACGCAGGGTCGACAGAGCTGGCTGTCAAACATATGTTGTAGGATTCAAACTTGACACCTCAGTACTGTTATACATATGTGCAACAAATGGCAAATCAATACCAACTCTCTTTTTTTGTCCCTGTGATTGCATGTCTGTTTCTGTCAATTTCTATTCCTCTTTCTCTGTTGCTCTATTTCAAACAAGATATCTGGCTTGTTTTCTGTCTGTAATACTTTCTCCATCTCTCTTACCAACAAAATGTCTGTCTATCGTTCGTTCCCCCCTCTCTCTCTCTCTCTCTCTGCTACTGTATTTCTGCACACTGCATCTTTCTGCTAACACTACCTCTTTTGTCATCTAATCTCTATATCTGCTGGTATTTTCTCTTCTTCCCTCTCCTTCCTTCATTTCTTTCTTATTAGGCCTTACAATACAAATGAAACTCTTAGTCTCACTTCATCTCAACCCGTCCCCTTCCAACTTTTCACTCTCCTTACATATTACAATCCTTCTTTTGAAGTACAGGTTTACCAAGTACCCTATCTTTCCCTCCCCCTCCCCCTTCCTTCCCCAATCTTCCTTCATCCTTTCCTACTCCATTCTATCCTACATACACCGTGCACACCCAGTCCCACATGTTTATTCCCATGTTTCTACACCAACCAGCCTATACACAATGAGAAGGGCCTTGAGAAACACCCAACCCACAATGACAGTAGGTCTGTCCACATCAGCTCGAGATTGTCCCGCTATTTGAACTATCCCGATCGCAAATTATCCAGTTAATTTGCGTCTTCATCAGCCCGAAGATGCAATTAGAGGGATATTTGGTCGAGATAATCATCCCAAGATATCTTGGGCTAGTTTGCAAAATATCCCGCTATTTGTCCGATGCGTCTTCACCAGCCCGAAGACTCGCACTATGCCCAAACGCTGAGCAATATATCTTGAGCTAATTTCTCGTGCTCAAGTTTCAAGTTTCGAGGTCAAGTCTCGAGCTGATGGAGACGCGATTTGTAACTGCGGGATAATTTCCCAAATAAAAAATAGCAGGCTATTTGGAAATCTCGAGCTGATAAGGACAGGCCTACTGACAGTCAGCCGGATTTAGGCTCACCTTCAACACATCCACCTGGTAGATACATGTAGATGTATACGTCAAACCGTACATTTACCAGCACTTGTCTTTCCTATAGTAGCTACAAGTAAACTTCTCGGGTATCACTCTCATGTTTCACTGGTGACTACACTACTTCCTCTTCAGTCAACCAAGTATTAATAACCGCAGATCAACCAAAAATGCTACTCGACTTGTACAGATTCTTGTAAAAATTATGTTTAGTCATACTGGACCAACAAGTAACATTGTGAACTCAGTAGGACACATTTATATAAACTGTGCATTCTTCCGAAATGGTACTTCACATGTAGAATATGGATGCATAATACTGGACTAACAGGTAACAATACAAATTCAGTAGAACGCATCTAAATTAACTCTGCATTCATACCCAAAATCCTACTCAACTTGTAAATATGGATAATAATATCGGGCCTACAAATTCAAAAGCATCGGTCCATCGGTGCACATAGTATATTTCTGTATAACTTGTGTTTTAAATCGAAGATTGTAGCTGATGAAATAAAGACCTACCTAAACGTGAGCAAATTAGACTGAATTCATACAAATTCAGCTTCAACATGTCTCTCTATCTTCTTTTAGGAATACAATCTTTTTATTTAACACTTACATTTACATATGTACAGAATCTGCATGAAGTGGTTCCCAAGCTAAAGCTTCCAATAATAATTCAGAGTTATGATGGTAACAAACAAGAGAACAGTGCAGCTCCACTCAACGTGGCTTGAAGAGATCAATTCACATGACTATTGCAATGGATAAATTCCCTTCATATACATGTAATTAGGCACTGAAAAGCCGTAGTGTGGTGCAACAAAATTCTGAGTTGTTTTTGTGACCAACGTAATTTCAGAGAATAAGCAAAAACCACAGACCCCTACTAACAACTGAGAACGTTTTTAACATCTGTCCATAAACTATGCAGGTAGGCCGGGCTTCATAATATAAAAGTGCAATTGGTCATATGAGCTTGTATATTTCATTTACAATATTGCTGTCAAATGTAAAGTAGAGGCTTTGACCAAAATATACAGAACAGACCATATATAACCAAAAAGTGCTAAATAAGGAAAAATTACAACTACACCCTTTCATTATTGACTCCTAATCATTATATTCATCAATTTAAGTCAAATCTGTCATTCTCTGAAATGCATATTAAAATGATCATTCTTCCTCACAAATTTCCAGGAATTTTCTTATCACCTGCAAGTTTAATACTTATTGTGGTAAATTTTAATATTTAATTTGTAAAAAGTTGTGCTCTAATGACTCTATCATGATCAAGGTCCAAATGTATCACAACATTGTTTAATACGAATTGATACGATGTAATGTCATGATCGTTATCACATCATGATCCTTAGCAAACATAAAGCAACATGGGGGAAAAGGCCCTGAAATTCAAACCAGAATATGATTCACCAAACAAAACCTTGAACCTTAAAAAACAAATAAAGTTCAACTCACCCTTGAGCTACTAGGAAGCATATCTCATACACTATCCGCTCATATCTCCTTCCCTTTCCTCAGTTTTCATTTAGTCAACAAAAGGGCGTTCACACGTGGCCGTTGTAATTTAAATGTTTGCGCTTTCAAAACTTCA
Organism: Strongylocentrotus droebachiensis; assembly: GCA_035222895.1. Taxonomy (NCBI): domain Eukaryota; kingdom Metazoa; phylum Echinodermata; class Echinoidea; order Camarodonta; family Strongylocentrotidae; genus Strongylocentrotus; species Strongylocentrotus droebachiensis. The sequence goes on along the minus strand of JAVYIG010013977.1, from coordinate 14,385 downwards.
GTCATAAACAACAATGACATGGGTTCAACAGGACCAACAACAAAGAATGTTCTTCAGAGTTTTAAACTGAGAGCCGGGCAAGTGACCATTCAAATGTTAGACTGGAAGAACCCAGAACTCGCGTGACAACTCCTCACAGCTCCAATTTCAAAACTTTAAGATCGCTCATGGTTTAAAAACTTCAAGAAAACTTCAAGAAAGCGTTTTTAAAACACAAGTGCACTAGCACCGTCCTTAGCAGTTGAGTTAACCACAAGATAACCTTAAGGTTCACATTCACAAACTAAATTGTGCAGACTCACATGTGCTACTACATATTATTAAGTCAACACTGAAGTATATGATACGCTGTGCTGTATGTAGCGGTAGCTAGCTAACACTCAACTGTGGTTTGTATTCACAGTACAATCTACATTGAAACCAGTTTGGATTCGCTCCAATACATAGCAAGGACATACCTATGACACTCAATTATTTTCCAACTACTTGGTTCGCAAGCTTCCTGTTTCTGAAATGTTTCATATTTCGTGGCAACGACAACAAAACAATATTATCTATTTCCCATCTAAACACTGACCACTTGTTTAAAAAAACTCCTATAAGCGATCTCTCTTTTTATAATTAAAAAAAATCATCAAAATATGCCTTTGTTTTCTAATAAAAACATACATTATCTCAACAGACATTCTTTGTAAATAGTTCTTCAATATTTTCAGAGGTGGAGTCTTCCCTTATAAATTTTGGAGTTTAAAAGAAGAAATATTCTTACAATGCAGAAAGATTTCCATTGTTCCACTGAATAATAGTTGTACTTCCTTAAATTTTATCATTCACTATCAATAACATTGCAATACTGCGCTGATAAACAAGTTGTTTACATTGCAATGTTTCACTATCAAGGTTTCAAGAAACACGTTCTATGAGTAATAAAGATCGACTCTAAAACCAGGGTCCAGATATATTTATCATCTTTATATGGTAACACACAGCAGCCAACATCGATCTCTTGTCTTTCTTCGTGAACATTCAAGTGGATTCTTCATCGTTATTGTAACATCTAGGTTTTGTCAATGTAACATGTACATGTAGGTTATCATTCGCAAATATCAAGGTCATTGCAACTAGATCAACAAAATAGACAAACTTTGGACCTTTACACAAACGTGCAAAGAAGCACATCGCGATCATTTGAACATATTGACACAATGCCTGGAATGTTTTGTGACAATAAATTTAATTGTGCCATTTCTCTCATGATAGTTAAACAGAACATTCACCATGAATTGATTAGAAACGTGCCTCTTTTGTACATTGATCCGGAATATATTTCCAAATGTTAAGTGTTTTCATTTCAGTAGTTAATTCACTTGATATTTCATATGAATCCTAGTAAACACTTCAGAAAATCTCTCTACCCTCCCCTCCCAAACACTTTCTCCCTCCCCCTCTCTTTCTTTTCTCCCTCTCTTCCTCAAATTCTCACTATCATGATGTCACTCTCGGTTTTTTTATAAATCTATGTCACTTTTCCCATTTCATTTTGATTCTCTCTCTTCTCTAGTTCTACTCCCTCCCTCTCTCCCTCACTCACTCCCTCCCTCCCTCTCCCTCCTTCCCCTTCCTACCTCACTCACTCACTAACCCCCTCCCTCTCTTCCCCCTCCCACTCCCTTCCTACTCTCTTCCTCCTCCCTCCTCCCTTCCTCCTCTTTCTCTCCATACTTTCCTATCTTTTATGGTATATTATAAGTTACACCTCTTTCGCTTTTCAAACCACATGGTCATTACTCCTACTTTCAATGACCCATCAATACTAAAAACACATCCTCATCCCGGCTCTATCCTAACACTACCAACATACACGTTCATACCATGAACCCAAATAAATACAAATGCAATGGCCATATCACCTTGAAAACTCCATTCATCCATTTCTCACGATATAAAGTTCACCATGCCTGTACTAGAAGTTGCCAATTTACTGATCAGATAGAGGTACCTGATCTTATATTACCCAAGTGTACCCTCCATACCTAGACTTCCATCGACACTTGCTTTATTACCCCAAAAAAGATTATCATATCTAGGCCTGAGTCATGTCGGGATTTTCATAAACTGGGTCCCGACGGCCTTGCACCGATCGGGACCCGGTGTCCCGAAATCAGCTCGCAGGATTTGTCACTTGCCTCTATAAAAAGCGCATATCATCAGTATGTCCCTTAAAAGTGACCTTTTTTATCAGTCAAATAAATCAACACATGCATACCTCGGCACAGATCGGTATATTCTTCCATTTGACATTATTTTTTATCCATGATTGGCGATGTTTAGTGCCATTATCGTGCCTCTAAAAGTAAAAAAACTGGAGCAAAAATAGAAAGACAACGATCGAGCCGCCATTTTGATTCATGCAGGTTGAATAAATCGGGTCAAAAAACATTATGTTTGAATAATAAAACGGCTTTCTAAAAAGTACTCCTTTACAACATACCGATCGAATAATTTTTAAAAACAAAATAGATATTTTTTCTTTGATTTTGAACACCGCATGCTTCTTTTAAAAGCTGAAAATTACTTGGTAATCACAAGAAGTTTCGATACGGAAAGCTGTTGCAAGGCAAGTTCAGACTAGTCTCGGAAAAATGCGCAGTGCTCCTAATTGTTAGCTGTAATGCGTGCCAGAACGAACCCAAACAAAGACGTGATCGTAACGAGAAAAAAATCATTAAAAACTACGAGAGCACAATTGGAAAGACAACTACTGCTCAAAATTACGATAATCAGATAAATAACTTGGACAAAGAATTCAATAATCGCCCAAGAAATGCCAAAGAAATTGTGATAATCGAGGAGTAACTGGGTACATTTTTATCGCAAGGGGCTTGCTGCAAATACTCGAATCCTTTGTTATACTGCTTTTTACCGTAGAGGGCGTTATTTGGTTTCTAGCCTCGTGTTAGAACACGAGGCTAGAAACCAAATAACGTGTAATTCGGACATATCAGCAGGCCCATTCCGATAATGATTGTACCTATAGTAACTCCTTAAATATCACTATTTCTGTGGCTTTTCTTGGACAACTATTGTATTATTCCTCCAAGTTATGTATCTGCTTACGATAATTTTGAGTAGTTGTCTTTCCAATTGTGCTCTCGTAGTTTTTAATGATTTTTTCTCGTTACGATCACGTCTTTGTTTGGGTTCGTTCTGGCACGGATTACAGCTAACTACGAGGAGCACTGCGCATTTTTCCGAGACTAGTCTGAACTTGCCTTGCAACAGCTATCCGTATCGAAACTTCTTGTGATTACCAAGTAATTTTCAGCTTTTAAAAGAAGCAGGCGGTGTTCAAAATCAAAGAAATAATATCCATTTTGTCTTTTAAAAATTATTCGATCGGTATGTTGTAAAGAAGTACTTTTTAGAAAGCCGTTTTATTATTCAAACATTAATGTTTCTTTCAACCTGATTTATTAATCCTGCCGAGAGACCCGGCCAGTACAGTAGCTAGCTAGCAGCTGGCAACAACAACCCCATGGGGCGAACTGCTTTAATTTGCAACCCATATTTATATCAGCAGTTCGGATTGATTCAGGATGAGCTAGAATATGATTGGTAACAATTAAATACTTAAGTTTCAAGGTGGAATGATTTTAGTGGTGTGCAAAACTGCAATTTCTTACATATTTCATTATTTTTTTCGAAGCGTCGGTTCTCAAAAAACGAAACCGGGACCCGACGGCAACGGTCGGGTCCCGGTGTGATCGACCGTACCAACTCAAGCCTAATCATATCTCAACTAAATGACATTGACAACGCCATTCGTTCTCCTTTAATTACCCACAATCAATTTTTCTTTCATGCAGGTAAAGTTGCCAATTGAAGGATCTGATCATTTATAACACACAGTATTATCTTACTACAACAACATGACTATAGTACCTAGCTAAATGATATCATGCCAAGGCTATGGTGTTTTATAACTCTGTTTCTCGTTACTCGTATCTTATCATTACTAAATTTGGAGTTGCCAATTCAAAGACCTATCTATAACCAATAAATGATAGTGCTGAGAGAGGAAAGGTTGTTAAAACACAATGAAAAATGACATGAGTTAATACCCTCGTACTGACATTATCACCACTGCCTATTTTAAAACAGTACTTAAATTTGGAGCCATGGCAGAAGGGCTTTAAGTCATAAGCTTTAACACAGAGTTAACGTTAATTTAATTTAATTAAATTACGTTTTTTTAATATACACAAGATTATGTCATTGTTGTAACTTCCGGAGCCTATGACCTACAAGCATTGCTTTCTCTTTAGGCTCTATCATATTTCTTCCCTTATTCAACTTAGTCTTATGTATCATTCTTTTTTTTGTTTGTATAAACGCATCCTAAAATGAGTTCAAAATGTAACATGCTATATATAACATGTGAGAAATATGAAAATAAACTGAAACTGAAACTGAAACTGAAACTGAAACTGAAACGCCCTTCTAGCTCCGAATAGATATATTTTTCATGAATATATCAATATGTCACGCCTACACCACATGACATTAATATCCTATCATTCATTGCTTATTCATCTATTCTATTGACCAATAAAATTCAAATCGACCTGCCTGTGATTTGAACTTCAATATATCAATACTACAATGTGTCAATGAGAGTGACATGAAACAAAAAACTGAATAACACCATTATTATCACTACAATAAATTGTAGGTTAAGAGTCAGAAAGGCAGTAACTCATATTGACTTTAACAACAGAGAGTTAATGCCCTTCTAGCTACAAACACATGAAATGTCTCTTAAAAATCATCAAAGGTACAAGTTCGCCTATATCCCATCGATGTCTCAATGGGACGTTGGCGAAGTTGAACAGTTAAAGAACTCTGCATGAGATCTCAAAGGAAATAATCTGTTGTTTGGGATATGCGATGAATACTAGAAAAGATGTACTTTAATGATATTGGTACTTACGTCTAATAAAGTCCTTTCTTGCTCCAGCATGCGTTTGAATGTGTTCAGTCTTTCTGATTTCACTTGAGCGTCTTGTTGAGACTACGATTGGAATGAAGAATAGGGGAAAATAAAATCATCAACATACAGATATCAATGAAAAATATGGAATACTGATTTGTTCCTTTCTTCCTCCATATCTTCAACATCAGCCCCAAAACTAGTACTCTCTTCCATTAGATGTTGTCTATTACTAACTTAGATGTTCATGTAGAGGTTTTTTAAATGGTCTATTTATAGCCATAAGGGCGGTAACTGTGTGTTGATTCGTATGAGTTAATGCCTTTTGGGCTACAAACACAGAGTATGGATACATACACCAGGGAAAAAATTAATATTTATTTTTCGGGGGCTACTTTTCAAGCTTGCCTGCATGCAATTAACACTCTAAAATTTGTTTTGCATTGAACTCTATGCAAATTTACAGGGGCTCTTTTCTGATTTTCGGGGGCTCTTTTGGGCATTTCAGGGGCTATTTCGCCCTGAGCCCCCATGTATTTTTTTTCACTGACATACACATTGTATGGATACATTACAGGTCAACTTCTGGCTCTCATATTAGGTTGAAATTCAAAAGTTTGAAGGCAGAAAAATAGGAATCATTGTTCCAAACTAGGGATGGTTGGCAGCTATGTAAGAAGGCCACAAGTCTGGCATAAACTCTAACGTTCCCCCCCCCCCACCTTCCTTGCCCCCTCTCCCTTCCCTATACTCTCCCCCACCCCCACCTCATCATTTCTACCAGGAATCATTCAACAGCATCTAATTATACTCAGCTGTGCCAGGCATATTGTCACCACCTGTCTGCATTAATATCGCACACACAGCTCGGTTCTAAATTAGGCCCAAATTGCCACCGGTTCCCGAATAACGAGCAATTATTCCAGTTTTTCTTTGCCCAGGATGAATTTGTTCAAAGTGTACTTGAATCACCTTAGGTACAAGACCATGTATTCTGTTTTAATGCCAATATAGAGCATTTTCAGCATTACTACACTGCACTTGTGACTAATACAAGGTATATTACTATCAGGATTCTAATATACATCTGGGTATAGATGCTGTGCATTTTAATAAAGCTTCGTAAATTACAAGGAAAAGGAAAGTGAGAGTAAATAAAATGGTTGTTAACATTTTGTTTTCATAATTAGCACATTTGCAGGATCCAGATCAAATGACCACACTCATTCTAGTAAATTGTACATGTAAGTGGTATTAAAGAATGAAACTATACCTGATTAATATTGTCTGTAATTATTACAAGAAAAGCATTGAAATACTGCTAGCCAGGCAAACTGTTATTGTATCATCACTACTTAATTGCTATTAAAGACAAACATCATGATTTAATTCCTCATCATTTGATTGCGAAGACATAAATCACTTAGCTCATTCATCATTACTTATTTGCGAAGACATATATACAACCATGTATATATATATATCTTGTCAAATGAAATGGAATCCATGTACATGCAATGGCAATACGGTTCAGATGTTAATGCTTGCATCTGTTTAGAGCCATAAGGGCATTTACTCTGTGTTAAATGACATGGATTAAAGTCTTTCTGGCATCAGACATTTGACTTCAGTGGCTATGTGTTTGTTAGGCCAGCAGAATGATATATGTTGATGAAATAAGCACTTGATATGAAAATGAGATTTCATTTTGTGTGACAGCATCATTAATATAAAGGACAATTGTGTATAAGATGATTAATAATGACATTAATATACAGAGCATTATGTGTGAGATAATTAATGACATTACATAATGATAAAATAAGACATAAGCAATACAAAATGTTTAGATGTACAATGAACTTTATATAGTTCAAATATACAGATTAGACCTACATGTATATCATATTATTTCACCATGGTATATTTTCATTTTCATATTCTCAAAAATATACAGAACTCGTCACTGTCACAAAAAAACTATCATCATATTATGCAGAGCCTCAAATTACACCCCCCCCCCTTTTTTTTTTTTAGGAACGGGTCTGGAATGCATGCTTTAGAATGCACGCTATGTAAAAGAAAATTAAAAATCAATTTTGGGGGTCTAGACTTAGATTTAGGGTGCCCATGTGTACCAGGCACCTGTTAGTGCCGAGCCCTACATTATGCTATACCGACTGTTAAGCAACAGAGGGGCATTAGGTCTGTGTAAAAACTATACGAGTTAGCGCCATTCTGACTTCAAACAGACAATATTTCAATGTTTATTAAATGCACCGATGTAAATGATATCAGATGTTTCAGCTAACAAACGACAATGGATATTTCAATGTTTTTAATGCTCCAATGTACATGATATCATGTATTTCAGCAAAATATATGACCTGCAAATTAAAAGACCTGCAAATGAATAGAAAATTAATTCAATTGTTCTGCACCGTGATGATGGCAAAGCCCAGATATCCTAGCGAATGAAGAAAAATGATTAGGAAATGAAATATACAACTGGCATGATATTAATATTAGATTCATAATGTTTATGCCCTCACAAATCATATGCACCCTAAACATTACGACCTTCCCACAGCATCACGTGTTGGAAGCTACAAAGGCATAAATTCCATGTTAAAAGCAGATACATATTAATGTCCATGTGGCTCTCGGCAGACAGTACATTGAATCGTGTAATGCAGTTTTTGCTTGTATCCAGTCTCATTACGTAAATGAAAAATATTAGTGTCTTTAAGTCAGCCTTGACTCTCATGTGAACATATCCTGCAAGATTAATCTCTTAATGAACATGTGAAGGTGTATGTCAAATAGCTTTCCAGTGCCAGCAAAGCAACTAGTCTTATCCCAAGCAGTCATACTATCATCCCCACAGGTCAAAGGTCAATTAGTCTCTTCCAAGCAGTCCCAGCATCAGCTAAACAAGTCTAATGAACAAATTGAAGATGTATATGTACAAGAGCTTTTCACTGCCAGCAAAGCAACTAGTCTCATCCCAAGCGGCCATACTATCAACCACCGCAGTTCAAAGGTCAATTAGTCTCTTCCAAGCAGTCCAAGCATGAGCTATAAAACAGGTCAAAGGTTACCGTTCGGTGCGTGCGGGCCGAGAGGAAATTTCGCTGCATGCGAAGAGAGGGGGCGGGAGATTGGCTGCCCTGTGGCTGGGTATTACTCCTGCAACGGTTACAGTCGCAAGACGCTTCGTGGTGCATGTTGCCTGATGATCTGCGAAGACCCATCTACAAGTATGTACAATCATGGAAATAAAAAGTAACAGCTAGGAGCAAAAAACGGGAATAAGAAGTAAAATGAAATATCTGATAAAAGATGAGTATCCTTTGTTGCATTTCACCAGCTTTGATGTCTTAGACCTATGAAAATAATTCAAATATTACCTGTGAAAGAGAATAATCAAGCATTAGTAACATAGATGTAAACAATGATTTTCTTAATCACAATCATTACGTGTGAAGACACATCTCCTCATCATGCTTCATCAATAACACACAGGGAAAAATTTTGGAGGGCTACTTTTATGACTTTCGGGGCTCTTTTGGGAATTTCGGGGGCTCTTTTTGGTATTTCGGGGGCTATTTCACATGAGAACCTGCGTATTCTTTTCATGATAGTACACATGCAAGTTAAAAAGAATAGAGATCAAAGCAGTTTTATATAAAATGAATCTCAGGAGTCGCCATACCCAATTTAAGGTGCAAATCTCTCATCTCCAACTCCTGTCGAGCAAAAAACTGTTGCACATTGCAAAAAGAAAATCAACATTGTACGATTCAACGACTTGCGACATGAAATATTTGCTGATATAACAACTTCTGGAAAAAGCAAAAGTTTCATGCACATGACGGTGCCTGGTTTCACAGTACGGTTCGACTTTACTGCCTCAAAGGTGATGGATGAAAAGAAATCTTTGTACTACGCTTATGGCTCCACTCATCGCTCTGGAAACATATTTTGATGAATTGCCAATGTTAGGTGCCTTTCTTTCGGTTTACTTAAGGCCCGTCTTCATCAGCTTGAGTTTGCCAAATAACTAGCTATTTTCAGACTTGAATATTATCTATCCTGAAGCTCGAAATTGCTTCCGCTATTTCCAGAATAGCGGGATATTTTTTAAACAAGACCAAGATTTCTTGGGATATTTTCTCGACCAAGTATCCCGCTAATTGCAACTGCGGGCTGATGAAGACGCAAATTGGCTGGATAATGTGCGATTGGGATAGTTAAAATAGCGGATCATTTAGCAAACTTGAGCTGATGAGAACAGGCCTTTAGAGACTAGGAGCGATCGTTAAGGCCGGTGAAGTTTATTTCTATAAGGAGCAGCGGTTGCTACAGACCAATCCTCTCGGGTTGAAGAGCATCACGCGTAACAATCTTAGTGGGACTGTGATAAGGGGCATGATTGATGAATGGCTCAAGAATAACACTTTGCTTGCTTTTGGGATCGGTAGGTTGGTTGATAGTGTTTTCTTTAATGAAAACATAGCAGTGAAGCTACTCATATATAAGTCTTGAGGAAAATTTCCTTTTTTGTTTTGTTTGTTTCCTTTCATTCTTTATCACAGGTGCTCTTTTCAGACTTTCTTTGAAAAAATTAATTGATTTCCAAGAATAAGAATCTCATTGAGGCCTTCTTTTTGTATTTTTATTTTTATGAGATTGATGGGGGATGGAGGGGGGGTGTGAGATTTCTAGAGTTAAATGGTATATTCCATCACAGCTTCAAAATAAAGATGTGTGAAACCATTTATTTTTTGTTATACATGTATCCAAAGCTGTAGATGAGATTCACATTGATACTTTGTTTATTGTGTGAGTAAAGAAATTCAGAAGAGCATAAAAGATTTTCAATAATTTAATTGTACGATGCTTGTGAACAAGTCATAACTACTCAAGTGCTTACAACTTCACTTTCTCCGCTACATACATGTACACCATTTGATAATTCAGCGAACATATTGAGCTTTTAGATAATACATGTTTACAGTCAGGTTAAAAGAGTACATAAAATAGTAATTAACATATAAACACGCCGTACATGTTATTTTGTGCACAGTCAATTTTTAGCTCAACTGCTAGAAATGTTTGAGTATATCACATTTTTTCCTAGATTTCTACGGCATTAGAAAAAATAATATACAAATTTATGCACAATTGCAAAGTTATTATCGTCTGTTTGGAGCCAGAATAGTATTAAGATTTAATGCCCTTCTGGCCCAAAACAGAGGATATATTAATTTTAATGTTTATCTAATTTCTACAACTAGCACATTCATGCTGGCATGGACGGATCTCCTTTGAATCGTTACACAGTGGAGGCTGCTAGATTATATAATTGTAAAATAATTGAAGTAAAATACGTTAAGAAAGATAAAATGATTGAAAAATATAAAAGAAGTGGAGAAAGAGAGGAACAGATGAGAAAAGTTGAAGAGAACTGGAAAATGTGTTATAAGTGGATAAAATGTTGATTATATTGAGGGAATGGAATAGGTTGTGATTAAACATGCAAGTTATTCTTCTTTGGAGGAAATGAGGAGGCTGGGGCAGCTTTTGTTTATATGGTTGCTATGGTGCGAATGGTTCAACCTGAGCGGTCCAGCGAGAATGGCCATGAAAGGAGGGCTCCCTCTTGAGTCCTGCCGCAGTGCAAACTTGTGCGTATTTCCCCACCAGCCCCGAGGAGATAGAGGAGGAGGAGCAGAGAGGGCACTCGCAAAGGTCGTCGTACGACGTAGCACTGACCTCGTGATGTTGCTGTATGTTGTAGGACCGTGTGCGGGTGGAAAACAAGCCGAAGACTGTACCCTTAGAGGGCTGCTGAGGTCGTTTAAATGTCGCAGATGGGTTTGATAGTGGTCGTGGTATGAAGATATAAAGAGATGATATACAAACATGCATGATTTCTTCACATAAATCGATACGTATGAATGAAACATGCACTGAAGAACAATCAGGATTTTTTGTTCTTCCAACAGAAAACAAAATCAGAGTCAAACTCAAACTCAAACACAACATCCAGGCCTTAAATTTCAATATTTTTAGGGCAAGGCCACTTTTCTGTAGGGCACATTTCTATATTACAGCACAAATAGGAAGAATTGGAAAGGGCACAAAAAATCTCCAAGGTCAATGAGAGGGGCATTGAGGCCAATCAAAAGGTAATCCATGGCCATGGCCTTGGATTAATTTAAGCCCTGAACATCATAATCCTATCATATCATCTTTATGTTACCTAGAATTGCAGTAGCATTATATAACCCAACTTTCAATCAAATGAATTTTAAACTTCACTAGAGCGACTGCAAACTTGCCCTGACTTTCTAATATTTTAGAGGGTTTATCATTGCCAGGATGCAAGGATCCAAAGTAAATATATATGTTAGACAGGTTGGGGTGAAATAGAAGTATTTTTATGAACTTATAATTTGGAGGATGGGTTTTGAACAGGAACTGAAACACCATTATCTGTAAATAATGTGTACTTTGCTACAATCTAAACAAACCAGTCTTCATCATCCATAATAGTCTCATTAATTAGGGATAATTACAATTATTCTTTAATGTGAGAGTATATCAATGTCACTTCAGACTGATTAATGCATCAGAAATATGAAACATAACAACATTCTAATCGAAAGCAAAACTTTTAAATGACACAATATTATGTCAATAAAATCTTAGTAAATATAGATATTATGTTTCAGTATACTTCTTTAATACCCTCCTTCTATAATGCCTTTTCCCTCTTCCTTTACTTATTTCTTCTTTCTCTTTCTCTCTGTGTGTCCCCCTCCCCCTCTCCTCTCACTCTCTTTCTCCCTCCCTTCAGAACAAAATATGAGTCTATATGCAACAACATCAGCGACCATTACACATCATTAACTCATCATTAACACATTGACACACTGCATTAATAATGAAATGTGTCATAAAACAATGGAAGAAAATTTCATATGAATATGATTCATATATACAACAAAGACAATGTGGATAAAAATGTACAAGTATGTATGATTCATATACAATGGCATGAGAATGTGTCATATGGATAATTGTTATAACAGCATGCAATCAATATATCCAAGTTCAGATATTACACTTTGGCACTCTGTGATGGAATGCCTCACTCATGTTACTTTTCTGATACCTGTCTGTCATAACAAATTTAGAGAGCCTTCACTCAATATTCAACAAGGATCTTATATGCAATACAATAATACTGAATGACATGAAATTGTGTCAAGTTCTGAACAAACCAACTAGCGAAATGGAATACAACCTAACCATTAGGAGCCAGAGCATATAACACCGAGTTCCTATAGGAAATATATTTATTCAGATGGTCATATCTCAGCCAATACTTAACATATTCATTTGGTTTTCAACATTTTGACATTATTTATAATGCTCTTTCGGAAAATAAAGAAAAAATTGAGAAAATCTAAAAATAGATATTTGACGACGTCACACTTTACCACTCAATAGAGGTGTTGTGGAAGAGTCCTGCCGCGGCACTCATGTCCTTTGGCAAGACATTAATCTACATTTGCCACACTCAACCCAGGTGATGTAAATAGGAACCTGCCAGGAATAAAATTCCTTGAAATGCTAGAGCGCCGTAACGGCCGCCATGCTAAAGCCGGGGTAATAATTGCCAAGAGTGTCAAGTCTGACAGACATGAGCACTATACAAAAACCCACTTTATTCATTATTATTATTATTTTTGATAAAACTTTGTACGCAGCTACAGACTAGATTCTGTACACAACTGCACTCACTTCTATACTACATCAAACATTATCATCTATTAATGTTGAACTTGCATTTCGACGTAGGCGTTTTGTTATATAATTCCAATCAATAATAATAATAATAATAGTTCATCCTTATATAGCGAAGTTCAGGACCGCAAGCCCTCTCAATGCGCTTTTACAGATATATATTAATTACCCCGGTCATCGGATTCATGCTTACCCGCACACAATGTATGCACATTCTTCACTCCCTGGGGACCAATTACTTAATGAGCTACAATGTATACTTACATTGGTGGGCTGAGGCGAAGTTACAGTTTGTCTTGAACTTGCATGCCGGCTTATCCCCAGGTTAGGGCCGGATGGGGGTGAGGTGGGAGGCCCAGGCGGTTTACCAAGTAATGTTAAAGCTACAAATGAACCAGCTGCATTACAAAGGAAAGAAAAGTGAAATGAATGGGGTTACTACACTGGTATGCTGTCAAAAGAGTACATATAATCTAAGTATTATACTGTACATGTGGTGTGATAAACAAAAACAAAAAGTGCATTATTCCCTCCCCCCCCCCCCCCTCTCTCTCTCTCTCTCTCTCCAAGATTCTTGTCAAGTTTTGTAGAGCTAAAACCTCTCTCTGCTCCTGGAAATATTTTGTTCTTTAAACAAAACTGATGACAGTGATTTCAATATGCCTACATGTACATGTAAGCCCATAAGAGTCACTCTGCACCAAGATATGAGAACTACAGTTGTATATAACTGGCTACCATCATTATCATTATTAATAACAATAAATATTTAAAAAATGCTGAGAATACTCACATTTGATCATTTTAACAACCTCCACATGGTTGGATGATGTTACCAAGGTACCGTTAACCTGCAAGATAAAATACAAAAAGGTAATCATGTTTAGCGACACAGTACCGTTAATCTCGAATTTCCTGTGAGAAGTTTAAATTGTTGTAACAACATTTTCTGGCTTGCAACCAGTAAATAAAATATTGTGTGCTTGATATTGTAATTAAAAACAAGTCAGAATTTTGGGGATCAGCAGGATTTTAATCTGTCATCTACTGCTTGCTGGGCAGCAACTCTACCACCAGGCCATTTCTGGTCCATGGCACGGCGACGATGACCTGGAAACAAATACCTCGGCTCTCCAGATCCATTCTGACTTATTAAAATTCATAAGTCCGCCATTAGGACAATAGTTTTAAATGTTGGGTTTCCAGAAGAAGTTTTAATAGTTGTAGAGAAATGTTTTGGCTTGCACCCAGGAAATGTAGATCGCATGCTTTATCTTGTAATTGAAAACTGCACCTTATAAGTCATTTCACATGCAAGATTTGAATACAAAAATATCAATGTTTAGAGCCATTGAACCATCCACCTGCACAAAAAAGGAATTAATGTTTAAAACAATTTACTGTTCACTTGTAAGATACAACAAAAAGATATCAATGTTAAGTTTAGTCCATTGTACAATGTTTATGCAAGACATCCAGGCAATAGTTGAATGTTTAGAGCCATTGAACCATTCACCTGCAAAATAGAACCAAAAATGTATCAATGCTTATCAGAAAACAAAAAGGGTTGTATATAC
>JAVYIG010013976.1:0-44090 GCA_035222895.1 Strongylocentrotus droebachiensis | reverse complement strand
GAAACATCTAGAGCCCACTTGGAGAAAAGATTTCGGGATAACTTCTATGATTTCTCGAAGAAAGTTTGTAATGGCTCGTTACATGAAAAGTCACCTCGGCCAACGTTTTCTCAGATGGAAGCGGACGAATATTTTTGTACAAAGTACAGCGTCCCCAATGTTATTGATCTTACGTCGTTGTCCTGGTTCCCGTACGTCAACGTGAATTCGGAAAACTACCAAAGCTTCGATATGAACTCGTTCAAACCCAAGGATGTTAAGAATGTTCTGAAACGGAAAAAAGCAAGATCAGCACCCGGTGATGATGGTCTGATGTATGGTATGCTAAAACACTTGTACTGTACCCACCACTTCCTGGCAACATTATATAATAAGATTTTGGAAAGTGGTGATCCCCCCGAAATGTGGTCCGAATCAAAAGTTGCCTTAATTTTCAAATCTGGTGAAACAACAAAACCATAAAATTTCCGGATGATATCTTTGACGTGTTGCATTGGTAAAATATTTAATCAGATCTTATCGGAGAGAATGTCAACCTATCTCACAGCCAATGAATTCATAGATAAACGGGTCCAGAAGGCATTCATTAACGGAGTGAACGGCTGTATAGAACACAACCAAGTCGTACATGAAATTATGAAACATGCTCGATGTAAACAAAAAACATTGCACATCACATTCTTCGACTTGGCTGACGCGTTTGGCAGCGTGAGTCATCAGCTGATCTCTACGTCATTAAGCCGTTACGCAATACCTCAACCAGTAGCCCGTTACATTGATGTTCTCTACTCAAGACTGAATGACAGAGTATGCGGTCCGGGGTGGCAATCGGAACGCTTTGCTTTCAGGAAAGGGGTTTTTCAGGGAGACCCTCTATCCCCAATTGTATTTCTCATGTGCTTCAACCCAATCATTGAATATCTTGAAACCCAGAAGCAGCAATATGGTTACGATTTCGCCGGCCAGAAATTAATAACTCCCCGTATGCCGACGACTTCAACCTGATAACTGGAAATAAAAGGTATCATCAAAAACTTGTTCAAGAAGTAGATAAACTTCTCAGTAGTATGGGCTTAACAGTCAAAGCTAAGAAGCAGGGGCGGCGATCCCGGGGGGGACGGGGGGGGGGGACACGTCCCCCCCTCAATTTTTTGAGGGGGGGATCGTCCCCCCCCCAGAAAACTTGATAAAGTGCAAACAAATTGTATAGCATATACTGAATAATGACTGCAACACACTTTTAGGCTTCGGAGGGCCCAAGAGTGCAGCGTTTAGACTAATAAAATTGCAAAAAAAAATCTCGCTCGGTCGCTACGCTCCCTCGCATATCATCCTTGTAAAAAAATTCGCATTTCGTCCCCCCCGGTCAAGAAAAGAAATCGCCGCCCCTGCTAAGAAGTGTCGTTCCTTATCAATTTCAGGCGGTAAACCAACAGTTATTGATTTTTCCTTAGCTAGGGAACAAATTGCATCTGTACAAAATAATCCTATTAAATTTCTAGGATCTCAAATTACTTTCAAGGTGAAGACTTCAGAAACATATGATTTCATCAGAGATAAGGTTGATAGTACCCTCACGAATATAGATAGTGTAAACATAAAAAAGAGTATAAGCTAAGAATCCTTACTGATTATGCTCTCTCCTCTATGAGATATATGTTAACTGTACATGACCTTCATGCAACTCACCTTTTACAACTAGATACACTTCTAGACAAATACATTAAAAAGTGGATGGGCATCCCCCGGTGTCGGTGGTGCCAATATTGCTGTAGTTCATGCCCCAGCGGGGTTTAATATTCCCACTATCTCTGAACTATACCAAACATGTCATTGCCTTGCCTACAGTAGATAGAAAGTTAAAGGGATCCGGTAACTTTGTCTCAGATTCTGAAATAAAATTCTGGATTTAGCTCATGATGCAATGATTATTATAAACCTTTAGGTCAGTCAGGAACCCCATGAATTTTACAAGCCGATCGCCTGTCTGATTATCAAGATATTTATGATTGGAATTACAAATTTTGAAAACCGTTCGCCTGACGGTTTTCATAACACTACAGTCTATTGGGGAAAACGAGTATGGTAAAACCGGTCACTCAAAGATTTTTACTTTTTTGAGGCACTTCTTGATCATTTTGAAGCGCAATTTTGTTAGGGCTTCAATATTACACCATATCACAGACACTGAAAACACATAGGGCCGTGTATCTCATATTTAACATTGTTAAACGATCCCTTTAAAGGCGACGAAATGGTAGTTCATGCCCTAGATCAACAACTGGCCAGAGAGGAAAACTGGACCAGAAAGTCATCTACAATCCAGGTTGCACACCAAATTCATCAAACCAGTTTACAAACGAATTGGAAAGAAACTAAAAAATCAGTCAAAATGAACCTGAAAGAGGAAAGCAGGAAAAAGTGGAAAAATGAAATAGAACCTCTCCTAGTCCAAGGTGAATTCATGAAGGTACTAGAAATAGAAAACTGTGACTTGTCCTGGAAGTCCATCATCTTCAATCTACCACAAGGAGTTATGAAATTTGCAATAAATGCAGCGATTGATAGTCTGCCGAGTAATAAAAACTTGTATAGATGGGGTAAGCGAATAAATGACTTGTGTAGTTTATGTCAAGCCAAATGTACTTTGCATCACGTATTGAATAATTGTCAGGAAATGTTAAATAGATACACGTGGCGTCATAATAACATTGTACATAATCTGCTAAAGAGCATTAAACAGAACGGCCTTGATAGTGATCACCAAGTATATGCTGACGTGGAAGGGGAGACAATCAGTGGAGGGACGGTTCCCCCAACCATTGTTCCAACACAACAAAGACCTGATTTATGTTTCATTCATTTTAGAAAAAAGGAAATACTAGTATTTGAGTTGACAATTCCATTTGAAACCAACATTCAACAGGCCCACCAAAGAAAGCTTGACAGGTACGCCGGACTTATACATGATATCTCAGAAGCCGGCTGGACTCCCAAATCACTGTGTATAGAGATAGGTTCCCGAGGTTTGATAACTCCTGACAACAAGAAAAGACTTATAGATATGTTGAAAACATGTAAATGCAAAGTAAGGTATCCACAACTGAGAAATGAAATCTTGAAAACCGTACTGTTTGGGTCGTATGTTATTTTTTACAGCCGGTCGGAACGCACCTGGCAATCACAACATTACTTGGGAGTGTAAGTGGTTTAACTACTTTGTATGACTTGCAATAGCGAGACCTCTTTCTCTCCCTCTCCCTCTTTCTCTCTCTCTTTCTTTCCCTCTTTCTTTCTTTCTCTCTCTTCCCCTCTCTCTCTCTCTCTCTCTCTCTCTCTATCTCCCCCTCTCTCTATGGGGATAGGTTCTCGTGGTGTGATTACGCATGCTACTATATTGACAGATATGATGACGGTACCTAAATGTAAGGTGTGGCATAATTATGTAATTGGGAAAAGTAATATTTCAAAAGTATAATATGTGGGTTTATTTTGTTTTTTACAGCCTATCTGAACTCACTTGGAATCACTACAACACTTGAAGGTGTAATTACTTTAAATTAGGATACGTTTATAACTTGTTATAACGGGACCTCCCTCTCTATCTCTCCCCCTCTCTCTCTCTCTCTCTCCTTCTCTCTCTCTTTCTTTCGCTCTCTCCCCCTCTTCAACTCTCTCTCTCTCTCTCTCTCTCTCTCTCTCTCTCTCTATGGAGATAGGTTCCCGTGGTTGATTACTCATTAAAGGTATTACAAAGTTTTGGGAAATTTTGAAAAATGGGTGGATGTGATTCTTTACAATTTTGATATATTTGGATGCCCCTGTGGATGTATTAATAACACCAGAAATTTTAGCCCCTAAAGCACTTCTGCTTTCGAGAAAAATTGAATATAAAGATTTACCGGTGCTCCCGGTAAATGTTGATAAATTTCAAATAGCTCCTACGGCCGTACAATGGTAGCTGCGAACATGAAAATCTCAGAGTATGTAGTTGTGGTATATAATTTACGAACGAGAATAGCTAATTGGTCGATTTTAGTAAATAAACATTGTTTTATAGGTCAATTAATATCTTGACCATGAGAGGGAGCTTTTCAACATAAAATGTTTATTATTTACAATTTCATAACTTTAGAGTCGATTTCGACCGCGACAACGATCACTTAATATTGTAGGAACGTATATGCTTCCAATATGTTCATTTGAACCAAATTCATGACCCCATACCAAAACTTTGTATTACCTTTAAGAAGAGATTGATAGATATGACCACGGTATGTAAATGTATTATGAGGTATTGCTAACTAAGAAAATAATAATTATTTTTGTTTTTGTTATTTTGTTAGGAATTATTAATGTTTTCATTTAAAACACTGACGTTATGATGTTCTCTTTTCCGTTTTGCTATTGTGTATTGTAATTGTTTAACCCTGCATGAGATACATTTAATGTAATACAAATCTCTGTCCTGGGTTTTATGTCACATCTTTATTATTATGTTATATGTATACTTTCTTGAATAAAGATGAATAAACAACATGGTCTTCTCTTTTCTCCAGAAACTAAGATAATTATCTGTGAGAGGACGTTGATCGAAATCAATTGCGAAGAGGGCCTAATCGACATTTCTACCGCTGTCTACGGACGAAGGGACAGAACAACCTGTCCTGACAGACAAATATTTGACACTTCTTGTGCATTAGACGTATTGGCTGTTCTCGGTCCATATTGTAACGGCCGATCGCAATGCAGCATTAATGCAACGAATGACCTCGTTGGTGATGATCCGTGCATTAGAACATATAAGTACCTTGAGGTAGCCTACACATGCGAAGGTTTGTCAAAAATTCGTCCATTGTATTGTTTTTCTTCCCTTTTTAGAATTTAGAATAATTAATGAATACCTTATTTATTTATATATTTATATTTATCCAATTAATTAGCTATTAATTTTTTTCAAATTATTGATATTTTTCATATTCTTCATATTTTCTGTCCTCTAGCTGGTGTCTATTAGAAATATTTCTTATCACGCGGAGTGCTTTTATCTAATCCACGAAAAAGATATTATCTATTTTAAATAATTGTATTTCCATAACTCAATCAAACCATGACGAAAATGCTTACATTATTGATAATAATTAACGTTTGCAATTGCAAAGTGAACGTCATTTGATATCAATTTTATAATATAGAAAATGAAACTAATTTGTAATTATACATTATCAAATGTCTACAAGTAATAAAAGCAAATTTTAAAGGACATTGAGAAATCCACTAACGAGCAGATCTTATAGAGCATTGTGTGTAAGGATTGAGGCCTTTCCCCACGAACAGTCTAAGACTTCTTAACTTTGTTAATGTATTAGTAGCGAATTTCCGTAGGCTAATACGTAGAAAATTGAACATGATGACGTCAGGGATACTCTTATAGGACACCTATATAAATTACTACTACTACTTCTACTAATAATAATCTTTTAAAGTCCACTCCAAATGTTATTAAGTTAAACCGAAAATGGAAATTCTTTGTGCCCAATTGTTCGTGAGTTCGGCAGCCACTAAGCAGCGCCAGATCGACGTTTCTCTATCCCTTATTGTTGAACGCCAAACAAGGTAGCAGCAACTCCCGTATTTTAACGTCTTTTGGTATGACGCGGCCGAGAAAAAAAATCTGTATCAATATTTAATATATACATATATATATATATATCTCTTGTTTTTCAGAGGATCAGGCTACAGTTGGTGCATGTGTAGGTTGTTCTTGTAGGAGGTTTATACCAGAGTTGGGCTGCGGAATGAACTTGACCGCTGAAGAGATTCTTGAGATCTTAAGAAACGTCAGTATATTCTTAAATTTCAGGACCGTCATTTTGAAACGACGTTGTTAGCAAATAAACATGAAATTGGAAATGGAATGATATTGAAAATTAATGGAATTGCAATGAAAAGGGAATTGAAATATAAATGAAACTGAAATTAAATTGAAATATAAAAAAACCTTTATATTTAGTTATTGAGGAAAACCCAAGATCTATGGTATAAAAACAACTTTCACAGTTTATAATAAAAGTAAGTCATATTTGGCTAGCCTTCTCTCTCTTTCTTTCTCTCTTTCTTATTCTTTCTCTCTCTTTCTCTCTCTCTCTCTTGTATTCCCTCTCTCTTTCTTTCTCTCTTCTTCTCTCTATTTCGGTCTCTTCCTGTCTCTCTCTCTTCCTGTCTCCCTCTCTCATCTCTCTCTCTCTCTGTTAATCTCTCTCTCTCTCTCTCTCAGTCAATCTTCCTCTCTGTCTGTCTGTCTCTCTGTTTGATGAATTCTGCATTTGATTTCGCAGGTAGAAATTACTTTAGATAACGCAGCAAATGTCGCTGAAGAGTTGGAAAACGTCACACGCATGGGCCAGAACATCTTCCTAGAGGGTCTCAACGTAGTTGCAGAACTTCTTGAGGATATAAATGAAATAAATTCTACAGAAACAAAGGTGGGTATTTGTTTCGAGTTCATTTGGATCTATTTATTAGAAAAATACCTGTTTCTATCAGCTGAATACGGTCCCCTTTTCATTGTCTCATAATGTTTAGTATATTCCTGACATGATAATAGTCTCGATTCAAGTGCTGTCTAGTGATTACTAGGGTTTTCAAGGCGATACTTACATAAGTCAATTACAAAAAAAGATCTCAGCATTATTCTGTCACGATGCAATCACAACTTTTTACTGGTACTCATACTATATTTCATTTTCTTGAACAACAGGTGGCTGAATCTATGGTAGGAATTGTAAATAACATCGCAGCCTTACCTGACGAACAGCTTGTTATGGCCGAGGAAGAGAATAGCTCGCCTAGCCGTGTAGTCTTGGCTCTTGAAGCACAGCTTGCTGTCGTAGAAGTGGGAAATGGAAGTAGGCGGTTTGTGGAAACTAATGTTGCCGTTGAGGTAGGGAAGACAATCTGTAGTTTTCAATCGTTTTAGAGAAGGACACATGCCATGGAAGTTTTGAAAATGTCCAATATATTTGACATTCTACTTCGGCTGTCATACCACTCAAATGAGCGATTGAGGGATTGGGTGTTTGTACAAAATGATTATCAGCTTAATGAACCTTCCTGTCCGCCATGCCTGATAAGAGTTTTGTGAATCTCAACGATTTTATCCCATCATATTAACCTAGATTAAAATCAAAATAACTGAGTTATACACATCACACAGCCAACCGTACATGGAAATTGACCCTTGACCGTAGTGCAAACGGGTACTGAAGAAAAATCTTATATCGAGTTGGATCGTGATGCAATACATACTATGTTCTCTTGTCATTATATCCTATCCCTTCACTACCAATAACAAGAATTAAAGAATAACTAGCTCCAACAAAAATTTCTGGCTTTATTACGCTAGCACAACTTCTTTGATTTTTGAATGATTCTTGTAGAGTCAGGCTAGCTTCTAGATCTGTCATGCAATATCACTTTTATCCGATATAATTGCACACTTTCATATTTCCATAATTTTTGTGCCACACATTTCTTATGTGATGTATGTTAGAAATATTTGATTAAATTTGTTTTTTACAGATTAGCCATACATAACTTCATCTGAACAGTAGCGAACCAATTTTAATGGCATGTTTGGGGCTCCCCTTGCAGGGACTGTTTCTGAGACCAGCTGTCAATAATTATCTGTTCATACCTGAACTTGCTATTGTTCGCAATTCCACAATATATATATTTTTTAAACATCCTTATTCGGTCTCTCCGTTTCAGGTACTTGATGTGACCCCAGAGGACATCAGCCAGGGATATACCGTCTTCATGGCTGTAACTGATGACGGTGAGAGCATCTCTGACGAAAACTTCAGGGTGGAAAGAGGTGACCTAACTCAAGAGCCAGAAGCCACCCAAGCACAGGCTACACTCTTCATCCCATCGGGTTTAGCGGACAGGTTCTCTGGACGCAGAGGGCGTCTCGTCATCACGACGTATCGCGTGCCATCTCTGTTCCAGGATACGGGGATTGCGCAGTTCAACCAAGATGTAGAAGAGAACAATAGAACCTTGAATTCTAGGATCATATCGGCGTCTATCAATAACGAAAAGGTGGAGGATTTGAGCGAACCAGTCAGGATATCGTTTACTCCTCTGAATCAAGTAAGAAGATAGGACAATTAATTTATTGAACTTATAGCGAATACAGAATCGTATCGCGTGACCCAATGGATAAATTTACGTTGTAAAATGACACGAATTGATAAGCAGAGAATACTAACAGTTGGCAGAAATGGATTGAGGAATTAATGGGTTCATGAGGATACAAACATAGTAAAGACCTACGGTAAAGAGAGAGAGAGAGAGAGAGAGAGGTAAGGAAATAAAGATGGAAAGGATATGTAAGACAAATCAAGAGAATCTGGGGTAAACTTTCGACTGTGATATCATAGGGTGATTGGCATAAACAAAAATTTGCAAATGCAACAAAGAACTTTATAGATCCAATGCAACAATGAACTATATTGTACTCAAGTTTAGAGGAAAAAAATAATTAATTCGTTTAATTTCTACTTTATCTTTATTTTCAGAATGGGACCAATGCTCAGTGTGTATTCTGGGACTTTGACGACAAAGCCTGGTCCCAACGTGGATGTAACAAGACGAGTAATGACACCAGTAACAGGATTGAATGCGAGTGTAATCATCTGACTAAC
Organism: Strongylocentrotus droebachiensis; assembly: GCA_035222895.1. Lineage (NCBI taxonomy): Eukaryota > Metazoa > Echinodermata > Echinoidea > Camarodonta > Strongylocentrotidae > Strongylocentrotus > Strongylocentrotus droebachiensis. Next base: position 35,382 of record JAVYIG010013976.1, on the reverse strand, counting down.
TTCGGAATTCTTTTGGTACGTGTTAAACTCTTCGTCTGAATTATTTATGATAAGCTGAGATAAGCTGAACCATTCTATAATTTTCACTAAATTGGGCATGCTAAATCTTTTGGTCAAGACATGGTTGTCGAATACTCTAATCGCATTTTTAGCCATGAACTGAATTCGTTCCATGTAAAAATCATTTGATTTCATGGTAACGAACCTTTGCAGAAGTTTTTAGGTGTTAGTATCTACCGATTTATCAACCATATTTCAAAACAAAAATGTCTTTATCGACAATTATCCAATTATCGATCGAATTATGGACCGCTCCGCCGGTCCTCCCGTAGAGTATAACAGACACTTGCTTACAGTAGTTATTATCACCAGATGAAGTGTTGCATTTGCACACGAAACGTCGTGAACTTTTAGATTCCTTATTGACCACATTGCGAGACAAACGAATATCACTAGCGATATTAATTTCGATACAAAAATGTCTTGACCCAAAGTTTTGTGTTCTTATCTAAAGTGTACGAGTGGGTAATATATTTGCCAATATTCGTTTTATGTTCATGAGCATTTATCCTCCATTAGTCTGAAAGCAATGTGATGTATTACAAAAGGCCCTTGATTTACAAGTCCAGATTCATCTCTATTGCCTTCTCTTGCTGCAAGCCACCGAAGATGACCTTATCAACGAACGTATACGCCCGGCCAAAGATTTTTTTTGCAAGGCGTAGAAATTCGGGGATCACGTCATCTTCGACTTGCAGAAAGTAGGGGAAGATAGCGGTGCTGGAGATTATGAAAATTAATGGGCCAGATTCTGGACTATAGACTCACATACGAGAGGTCGTATCCGAGATTCGATCCTTGCATCTGCTTACATCCTTAGACGATTTGTTATGCTCATATTTTTCCCTGTCGGCCCAGGGGGTATTAAATGGGTACCTGAAAATAAAATGGTTATATTAATAATTATGACATAAGAGCCTCTTTTCCCAGAGAATAACATCATGTTTTAGATTCTCTTCCTTTGATCGAGTTCAATATTGTTAGTATCTTGCTTTTCCTCTTTATATTAAGTCACTCCTTCGATCTAAAGTCAGCGTGCAATATTGTTACTGATGTGGCTGCCTTGGGTAAATAAGACCCAACTATTTAATATCATTATTATTAGGTCTATTAGGTCAACCTCAGATTTGATATTCAAATCGCAAAATAGGGGCTAATTATTATTCGTTCAGAGAACCATTCCAGAATAGATAACTTCTTCCTCCGTTAATTTTGATCGTTCATTTTTTTCTATTCGTTATAGGATATATATGGAGGAGAACATTTACCAGATGATGCAGATTCCATCCTTGAGATCATTAGCTATGTTGGTTGCCTGATTTCAATATTGGGCCTTATTCTGACAATCCTAACATATGCCACAAACAAGTGAGTATCATTATCAATTGCAAAATTATTCTGCGACACTGTCATTACATATGACAATAGACCATTCTTGTTTAGCACGTGGTGAATATTCTGAACTCGCTTTAATTCTTACTTGAATTTGTTTGATTTATAGACATATATTTAAAATATTTATTACGAAGATGAGATTAAAGATAGGCACCAATGTAGACTCTTTCATGATACTCTCATTACCCCCAACTCAAACCCGAGCCCTAACTGAAAGAAATCAAAAATTTCTTTCCTGCAACCTTAGTTAATCCAAGTCATCTTGAGATTTCCACTCGTTGGATTAAAAATCCTTTTTATAGAGTTTATGAGAAAATACTAAATTTGTTCATGTATCTAATGTAGTTTCTTTAGGAGGCGTGATAGCTCAATGGTAGTGCAGTGGTCTCGTAGACGGGAGGTCCTGGGTTTGAAACCTAGTCGATGCGTTAGCCAGTGCCATTTGGTAAGGCACTAATCCTCATTACCAAGGCCTTCGCAGAGGACATAAAGCCGTTGGTTCCCTGTTTGCTTATTTACAAGTCTAAAAAAGCTTTCTTAGTAGTCAGGATAAACGAACAAAGAAACAAACAAACATAGAAACGAAAACATTTCAACAGTGGCTCATGCGATATTACGATAATGCAGTATTCACAGAGTACATAACTTTCTTCTGGTTTTCTTTCACGTCTCTCAGGAAGCTTCGAGACCGGAAACCCAACCAGATTCTCCTATCCCTCTCCTGTGCTTTACTCGGACTCTATGTGGTCTTTTTAGTGATGATATCAGTGGACACTAAACGGGATGTGACTGAGCTCTCCCCTCTCCCTTGCGCAATCCTGGCTGCATTCCTCCAATATTTTATCCTGGCAGCTATTTTCTGGATGGCCGTTGAGGGCTACAACATGCATAATCTCCTCGTACTGGTCCGAAATTACTATTTGCCACGGTTTATGAAGAAAGCTTCGTTGATCGCATGGGGTAAGATTTCATCTGCTCCATGAATTAATGCAAGGGCGTCACTAGAAGGAGACGATGGGACATGGGTTGTCCCCCTCCCCTCCCCCATTCCGTCGGCAAACATATGAAATAAATGTATCCACAGCATTATTTAAAAAAAAGATATAATCAACAGCAGTCGCCACGCTATAAATGAGAGGGTACAATATTCATTGTGCGTTATTCGCTGTTTTTCTGTGTATTTGGCTATATTCGATTTCCTATGGTGGCCCTGAAAGGACATCGCGAATAGACTAAATCGCGAAAAATTGGCGATAAAATTCACTACGTCGCCAATTTATTACGACGAAATTGACGATATCGTGAATTTTCGTGAATTTCGTCGTGAAAAATTGGCGACGTCGTGAATTTTATCGCCAATTTTTCGCGATTTAGTCTATTCGCGATGTCCCTTCAGGGCCACCATAGTTTTCCGAAGATGTGTTTGCTGAGAAACGAAAAGGAAAGAATAAAGAAAGAAAGAACCGAAACAGAAAGGAATTAGAAAGACAAAAATAAAGACGAAAGAAGAAAGAAGAGGGGAAAAAACAGGGATAGGAAGAAAAGGACGAATAGAAACTTGACCACTCTCAAATTGTTTGTTCTTTTTATAGGTTGCCCTTTGTTAATAGTCGGGATTACTGCGGGTGCTTCAAGAAAATACTACGCACAGACAGATTTGTAAGTTTCATCATGCAGAATATCTTTTTTTAACACATCAGGTTCTTGTATTCATCAGCCGTCTAAGGTAGTGCAGGGGAATTACTTCTGCATTATGAAAACAATGGTGTTATGTATCTCATAATTATTCAATTTGTTTTTGAACTGATACATATTCATGTAGGTGAATGTTAATTATATAAAATGCGTAAAGTATTGGACGGTGAAATTATCGATTTCTTATAAAAAAAAAACCTTGACCCTTCTGAACACGTATTTGCCATTTTTTTAAATTTTGTACTGTTGTTTACTTTTCTGTTGTCATGATTTTATGATAGGATTTTATAATCTGATGTCACCTTGTTGTGACAGACTGAATTTCGTGTTCTTAGACACTCTGTAAGAGATAACATCCCATTATATTGGCATCATGACTTAACACGATCTTAAAGAACTTGAAAATCAATTCAAAGGCCATTTCAAGAGGCTATTTTACCGCCTATATTATATAATGAAAAGGCGTTTCCTCAATGTAACATTGGTATCGTTAATATTTGTATTAATATTAGTAATATTTATGTCAGTGTAATGTTTGCACATTTCTAAAGGTGACGCAAATTTATCACAAGTCTTGGTGATCGTGTTATAAACTCAATTCATATATAGAAATCCGTTCAGATAATGTTTAATTTCATTTAAATTTTGTGTTATAGTTGCTTCCTTGCATTCTGGCCTGTAATCGGTGGTCTCTTGATACCTATTGGTGTCGTCATGATCTTCAACTTTGTCATCTATGTTTGGGTCCTCATGCGACTGAACAAAACTATGAAAGAAAAACACCTGGACAAGACGGAGAAGCGCCAGCGGATTCGACGTTTCCAGAATGCAGTTTGCATCTTGACTCTAATGGGTCTCACGTGGTCCCTTGGTTACCTGAGCATCATACAACCAGCGAGTGCGGTTGTGCAAGGAATCTTTACTGTACTGAACTCTTTTCAGGGGATTTTCATCTTCATGCTGTATTGCGTTAGACAGCCTCAGGTGCGCATGTCATGGCGTTCCCAGTTCAAATGCTGCTTACCTAAATATTTCACGACGCCCTCTGCGGCCAGTTCCGGCTCTGGACAACCCAGCTCAACGCTCAAGAACAGCTCAGTAGACCTGAAGGACGGCCCGTTTCCAACTCGGACTCCAGCGAAAATCCGCCCAGAGACAGGATGCTAGCTCCGCCGGAAAGACTTTCTAGAGCTTCGTTCGATAATGCTGGTACAGAGTAGTGAAGATATCAAGTAGAACTGATAGATTTTGGATTGAACCAAAGGGTTGTAAACAAATCACACGTTCAAGTATATTTTTTGAAGTCTTCGCAGTTTATTCCGACCGTTCTATAAATACAGCACTTATTTCTTCTTTTACATATCTTCTTGTAGTTGATGGAGTTTCCGTTCGGGTTATCATTATTCCAACTTTTGGCGGTAGACTTCTAATTGGAGGGGTTTTATGATATGATTATTTCCATTTTACGAGTGAGTGTAGGACAGGGGCGTAGACAACGGGGGGGGGGGGATGAGGGGGATGCATCCCCCCACCTCACAAGGTGGGGGGGATGGCATGTACAATCATCACCCCCAGGTTTGGAGGAATGATATTTGCTTACTTAATAAGTCATAATGATGATAATAATAGTAATAATAATAATGATAACAATTATAATATTAATACTAATAATAATTATGATGATGATAATAATAATCCTCATCATTATTGTAATTGTGTTTATTGTTATTAGCCGCCTTCACACGGTGAAAGCCAATTCAGACGGTAAAAAAAAAGAAAAGCTTACAAGTATTTTGTGGTTATCTTGTGGTTTGGAAACCACAAGATAACCACAAGATTAAACAGGCGCGGATCTACGGGGGGGGGAGTTAGGGGGTTTAATCCCCCCCCCTTGGGTGGCCCAAAAAACAAAGAAAAAAAAAAGGAAAAAAAAGAAAAAAAAAAGAAAAAAAAAAGTGCAAATATTGTGAGAAGATATTCAACTCATCTGGTAACTTAACCAAACACATGATAACTCTGGATATAACTGTGTATTTAACTGTTACTTGATTTAAAAAGACGTTATCATGCACTGCTTTTTATGGTCTCCATTGTGTTAATAGATGCCAGGAAAACATCACTTACGGGGTTCAAATAAACACCCCAAAAAAAAATCGGCTCGCCGCTTTGCGGCTCGTGGACGATGCTCTGCATCGTCATTATTTTGGTCACCCCCCCCCCCCTTAGCAAAAAGCTAGATCCTCCCCCGAGTCATCCCCCCCAGGTGTACAAACCTGTCTACGCCACTGGTGTAGGAGCAGTCAGGGGCGTCGCTAGACCTTTTTCAGTGGGGGGGGGGGGTGTAGAAGCCAACGATTACCGACAAAACTAGCCACCAATTACCGACAAAATTACATGTCCAATATCTACAAATTTAACCAACCAGGGGCCGAAGGCTAAATTATTTTTCCTGATTGAGATTTTTGCGTATGCGCAAATGGTCATTTTCCTCGACGACATAATTATATTAATTATTTCGTCAACTTAGTCCGCATCATAGCTATATTTTAATGCAGGCGCGGAGCTAGGATCTTATTTTAAGGAGGGGCGGTAGAGAGCAAGCGAATCACTTTAAGAGCGCGCGAAACGCGCTCATTGGGTGTGGGGGGGGGGGTGGGTGATAGGCCTCCCGCGTGAAGCGCGGAAGCTTTAAACGTTATCTTAAATTATTATAAAAAGAAGACGATTTGCTGTACCGTTCTCGACTGTTAATCCTTATCTGAATTCAGTTCTCCCCCTCCCGCGCGAAGCGCGGAAGTTTTGGCGTTTCATTAAATTATTAGAGAAAATAGACGATTCGTTGAACCGTGCTCGACTCTTAATCCTTGTCTGAATTATGTTTTCCCCCCTCCCGCGCGAAGCGCGGTAGCTTTGACGTTTCATTAAATTATGAGAAAAAAAGCAGACGATTCGGTGTACTGTTCTCGACTCTTAATCCTTGTCTGAATGAAGCTTCCCCCTCCCGCGCGAAGCGCAACAGTTTTGACGTTTCCTTAAATTATTAGAGAAATAAGACGATTCGTTGTACCGTTCTCCACTCCTCTAAATAAAGCTTCCCCCTCCCGTGCGAAGCGCGGAAATTTTGGCGTTTTATTAAATTATTAGAGAAAGTAGACGATTCGTTGAACCGTGCTCAACTCTTAATCCTATAACGTTTCATTAATTTATGAGAATAAAACAGACGATTCGGTGTACTGTTTTCGACTCTTAATCCTTATCTGAATTCAGTGCCACCCCTCCCGCGCGAAGCGCGGAAGTTTTGGCGTTTCATTAAATTATTAGAGAAAGTAGACGATTCGTGGAACCGTGCTCGACTCTTAATCCTTGTCTGAATGAAGCTTCCCCCTCCCGCACGAAGCGCAACAGTTTTGACGTTTCCTTAAATTATTAGAGAAATAAGACGATTCGTTGTACCGTTCTCCACTCCTCTAAATGAAGCTTCCCCCTCCCGCGCGAAGCGCGGAAGTTTTGGCGTTTTATTAAATTATTAGAGAAAGTAGACGATTCGTTGAACCGTGCTCAACTCTTAATCCTTTAACGTTTTTATTAATTTATGAGAATAAAACAGACGATTCAGTGTACTGTTTTCGACTCTTAATCCTTATCTGAATTAAGTTCCACCCCTCCCGCGCGAAGCGCGGAAGTTTTGGCGTTTCATTAAATTATTAGAGAAAGTAGACGATTCGTGGAACCGTGCTCGACTCTTAATCCTTGTCTGAATGAAGCTTCCCCCTCCCGCGCGAAGCGCAACAGTTTTGACGTTTCCTTAAATTATTAGAGAAATAAGACGATTCGTTGTACCGTTCTCCACTCCTCTCAATGAATTTTTCCCCTTCCGCGCGAAGCGCGGAATTTTTGGCGTTTTTAATCACAACATAGAGAAAGGAAGACGATTTGTCGTACCGTTTTCGACTCTTAATAAGCTGTTTTTGTCTGAATTCAGTTCCCCCCTCTCGCGCGAAGCCCGGAAGCTTTGACGTTTCCTTAAATTATTAGAGAAAGTAGACGATTCGTTGAACCGTGCTCGGCTCTTAATCCTTGTTGGAATGAAGCTTCCCCCTCCCGCGCGAAGCGCAACAGTTTTGACGTTTCGACTCTTAATCCTTGTCTGAATTATGTTTTCCCCCCTCCCGCGCAAAGCGCGGAAGCTTTGACGTTTCATTAAATTATGAGAAAAAAAGCAGACGATTCGGTGTACTGTTCTCGACTCTTAATCCTTGTCTGAATAAAGCTTCCCCCTCCCGCGCGAAGCGCAACAGTTTTGACGTTTCCTTAAATTATTAGAGAAATAAGACGAATCGTTGTACCGTTCTCCACTCCTCTAAATGAAGCTTCCCCCTCCCGCGCGAAGCGCGGAAATTTTGGCGTTTTATTAAATTATTAGAGAAAGTAGACGATTCGTTGAACCGTGCTCAACTCTTAATCCTTTAACGTTTCATTAATTTATGAGAATAAAACAGACGATTCGGTGTACTGTTTTCGACTCTTAATCCTTATCTGAATTCAGTTCTACCCCTCCCGCGCGAAGCGCGGAAGTTTTGGCGTTTCATTAAATTATTAGAGAAAGTAGACGATTCGTTGAACCGTGCTCGACTCTTAATCCTTGTCTGAATGAAGCTTCCCCCTCCCGCGCGAAGCGCAACAGTTTTGACGTTTCCTTAAATTATTAGAGAAATAAGACGATTCGTTGTACCGTTCTCCACTCCTCTCAATGAATTTTTCCCCTCCCGCGCGAAGCGCGGAATTTTTGGCGTTTTATTAAATTATTAGAGAAAGTAGACGATTCGTTGAACCGTGCTCAACTCTTAATCCTTTAACGTTTCATTAATTTATGAGAATAAAACAGACGATTCGGTGTACTGTTTTCGACTCTTAATCCTTATCTGAATTCAGTTCTACCCCTCCCGCGCGAAGCGCGGAAGTTTTGGCGTTTCATTAAATTATTAGAGAAAGTAGACGATTCGTTGAACCGTGCTCGACTCTTAATCCTTGTCTGAATGAAGCTTCCCCCTCCTGCGCGAAGCGCAACAGCTTTGACGTTTCCTTAAATTATTAGAGAAATAAGACGATTCGTTGTACCGTTCTCCACTCCTCTCAATGAATTTTTCCCCTTCCGCGCGAAGCGCGGAATTTTTGGCGTTTTTAATCACAACATAGAGAAAGGAAGACGATTTGTCGTACCGTTTTCGACTCTTAATAAGCTGTTTTTGTCTGAATTCAGTTCCCCCTCTCGCGCGAAGCCCGGAAGCTTTGACGTTTCCTTAAATTATTAGAGAAAGTAGACGATTCGTTGAACCGTGCTCGGCTCTTAATCCTTGTTGGAATGAAGCTTTCCCCTCCCGCGCGAAGCGTGGAAGTTTTGGCGTTTCATTAAATTATAAGGGAAAGTAGACGATTCGTTGAACCGTGCTCGACTTTTAATCCTTTGACGTTTCATTAAATTATGAGAAAAATAAGAAGATTCGGTGTACTGTTTTCGATTCGACTCTTAATCCTTATCTGAATTCAGTTCTCCCCCTCCCGCGCGAAGCGCGGAAGTTTTGGCGTTTCATTAAATTATTAGAGAAAGTAGACGATTCGTTGAAACATGCTCGAATCTTAATCCTTGTCTGAATGAAGCTTCCCCCTCCCGCGGTAAGCGCAACAGTTTTGACGTTTCCTTAAATTATTAGAGAAATAAGACGATTCGTTGTACCGTTCTCAACTCTTAATCCTTTAACGTTTCATTAATTTATGAGAATAAAACAGACGATTCGGTGTACTGTTTTCGACTCTTAATCCTTATCTGAATTCAGTTCTACCCCTCCCGCGCGAAGCGCGGAAGTTTTGGCGTTTCATTAAATTATTAGAGAAAGTAGACGATTCGTTGAACCGTGCTCGACTCTTAATCCTTGTCTGAATGAAGCTTCCCCCTCCCGCGCGAAGCGCAACAGTTTTGACGTTTCCTTAAATTATTAGAGAAATAAGACGATTCGTTGTACCGTTCTCCACTCCTCTCAATGAATTTTTCCCCTCCCGCGCGAAGCGCGGAATTTTTGGCGTTTCATTAAATTATAAGGGAAAGTAGACGATTCGTTGAACCGTGCTCGACTTTTAATCCTTTGACGTTTCATTAAATTATGAGAAAAATAAGAAGATTCGGTGTACTGTTTTCGATTCGACTCTTAATCCTTATCTGAATTCAGTTCTCCCCCTCCCGCGCGAAGCGCGGAAGTTTTGGCGTTTCATTAAATTATTAGAGAAAGTAGACGATTCGTTGAAACATGCTCGAATCTTAATCCTTGTCTGAATGAAGCTTCCCCCTCCCGCGGTAAGCGCAACAGTTTTGACGTTTCCTTAAATTATTAGAGAAATAAGACGATTCGTTGTACCGTTCTCCACTCGTCTAAACGAAGTTTTCCCCTTCCGCCCAAAGCGCGAAATTTTTGGCGTTTCTTCACAATATAGAGAAAGGGAAACGATTTGTCGTACCGTTGTTGAATCCTAAACCTTGTTTGAACTTAGTTTCCCCGAAAATTTTAAACCTCTGATTTCTGTAGCTGATATTATAGGAAAGTGAAACTCTCGAAGTCGTCACAGCGGATAAAAAGTCAAAGTTCGTAGGGAAAAAAACTTGTCGTCCGACCGACATTATACATCTCACCGACTTCAAACTTCTGCATTGATACTAGTACACGAGGATCGAGCAAGAATACCGACACAGCTGACCCGACACAGCAACATATTTGACCGTGTCTTTCTTGTTTCCTCGACGAGACGACTCCACCCAACAACCCCCTTCTCTCTTTTACTCCCACTCCTCTTTTCTCAGGCTCTTACCTCCCATCTCTCTCCTCTCTTTCATCCCTAGTTTTTTTTCTTCCGTTTTACTCTTCTTTTTTTCTTTCTTCCTTTTCTTTCTTTTCTTTCTTTTCCTTTCTTTCCTCTCCTCCCTCTTTTTCTTTTCTCTCTCTCTTTCTTCTCTTTTCTTTCCTTTCTTTTCCTTTCTTTCCTTTCTTTTCCTTTCTTTCTTTTCTTTTCCTTTTCTTTTTTCCTTTCTTTCCCCTTCCCTCTCTTTTTTTCCCTCCCCCTTTTCTCTTTTTTACCGACGGCAGCGCAATTTTACCGACAAAATCCTGACAGGTGGGGGGGGGGGGTGTCGCACCCCCCCACACCCCCCCCCCTTTGGCGACGCCCCTGGGAGCAGTGTTTTGATGCCTTTTAAAAATATTGTTATGATATATAGGCCTATTACATTGTGATTATTTCGCATGGTATAATTGAAATCAAGGTAACCTATACGTATGCTGCAAATACAACAGATAGCTTTATGTGTCGTGTACAAAACGAAAGCATACTTTTATTATATACATAATTATTGACAAATTCAATTGAAAATTTCACCAATTGATTTAACAAATATTATGAATGAAACATTCTAAATAGTCATATGAGAATGTAAGATTTATATATTGAATTATTGGAGGTGAAATTATAACCCCTTGGGAAACAATATTCATGATGCTGCTACCGATATGGTGCATATTTTCTACCAGGAATTCCTTTTCCCCTTTCATTCTTGATCGAATTATTGTTTCTCCTGCCAAAGAGAATACGGAGGCGCGATGGTTCCTTGGTAGAGCATTGGTCTCTTATCCGGGAGGTCCTGGGTTTGAAACCAAGTCGATGCGCAATTGTCCTTTGGTAAGGCGTTACTTCTCATTACCAGGGCTTTCGGAGATTACTTAAAGATGTCGTTTCTTTTCTTTTTACAATGCCATTGATTTCTTCAGTTTGCTTTCTCTTCTTCTTCTTCTTCTTCTTCTGCATCTTCTTCTTCCACTTATTGTTCGTCTTCCTCTTCTTCTTCTTCCTTCCCTTTTTCAACTTTTCCTACTTATCATTATTCAATATTATTTATAAAACTCTTTATTCTATTTTTCTTTCCCTCTCACATTCACTCTCATACTACTACTACTCCGTTTTCGCCTCCTATAATACCTTTTAAATTCAGACCTACTATATTGTGTTACTCAGTACGGGAGCCTATTCACATACAGTTTTACCTTGCCTGTCAAATCTATATATTTCGAAAATTCGTACTTATTTTCCGTACATTATACTTGATTTGAAATCTTTAATTTAGTTTGTGTGTGTAATTTACTCTGACTTATAAGCTTGTAAACAAAAATGAATTGTTTGTTTATGTAAATGTGGAATAAATAAACCTTAAACTTCAAACTAATACATATGCTTTCATAGCTACGATTGTGGTACAGTATTTTAACCGGAGCACGTATGTCGTACAACCCTTAACAATGGTTAAACAGAGAATGCTATGATTTTCTTCAGCTCTAGATGTGATGCATTTTACCCCTGTGTGAAAAGGCTGCTGCAGATACGAAGCTAGTCCAGAATCTGGCCTATTTAATTTTGATATTCACCACACCAATGCTACCTTTCCCTACTTACTTGCTACCAACCGATGATGGCGTGATCATTAAATTAAGACGCCCGGTCCTCAGGCTGGGCTGGTGAGCATAATTATGAGTTTGTTCATAACGCCATCTTCGACGGCTTGAATCAAGTGTCGGGAAATTATCAAGGACCGTGCAGATTCTGGACTAATACGAAGCCCGTATCTAGAGAGCAAGACATTTTGTGTGTGAACGGATATTATTACGACCGGGCACTGCTCTTTAAACGCTCAGTATTGCGCATGTACGAGCAGCAATGGCCGCTAAGTGCTGAGCGTTTAAAGAGCAGTGAATCTCGAGCGACCGCACCGAAATTGTCTGTGTGTGAATGATGTTGTACCTAAAGCTGATTAGTTTAAAGCTCTTTAAACTAATCAGCTTTGAAGAAATTTACCCCTGTGTTAAAAGGGGGTAAGACCGGCTTAAGAATCGCGACTTCGTATATGTCTGAACATCGTATAAACGACGTTCCGGTTTTAAAAGCTTATAGCTAATCAGCTCTATAGATACGATGAATTTTACCCTTGTGTGAAAAGGGTGGTCTGTGGTACATGCTATCAGACGCGTACATTTCTTTTAATATGTGTGTTTTGAAGGATACCCCCCCCCCTTCTATTCTTTTTACTTTAAAAAAAAAATAAATATAAAATAAAAAATTATGCTAAAAGATGACCTAACAAATGTCCTGTTACCCCACCCCCGCTTAGTCAGCGGCTAGCTGAGTCGTTGCGAGATTTTTGGGACCCAAACAAACAAATAATATGTCCTCTTACCCCCTCCCCCCCCCCCCTCCCCTTGAAAAAATGCTGCGTACGCCACTCGTAACATTGGGAACCAGAGCACTAAAACACTGAATTCCCAGAGTTTAGGAAACAGCAAGATCATCATGTGAAAGTGAAACAATTAGACCGTAGCGCACTAGCGCTAGTCGTAGTATATAAGATCACGTTGAATGTGTGTAGTCATATTTCCGTTGACATTAATTGAACGAACATAAATATAATGCGTTTCTGGATATATACCACATGTGAACACAAAAATAACCACTTGCGGACATGACCTTTCGAAACATCGGAATTATTATAATTGGGAAGAAACAAAAGAAGAAAACTAGTAAGTCCGATTTATGAGGGCATGCATCCCCTACTAGTACTAACGGTTTATGGAATTTACTTGAAGTGATCGTCGTTTGATTTCTCGAATCTGCCGAATTGAAGTCTTTAGAAGTCCCGAAGCTTCAACAGAGGATTCTCCATCTAGGAGGCTACACAGGTAAGCTACAAACAATTATATACACAACTATTTGCTAGTAGAGTTGATTTGACCCTAACCCTAACCCCACCCCTCCCCTACTATTGTAATTTAATTAGGACACACAAATAAATGATTCTGAATGGTCCGCTTTTATAATATATAATGAAGTTCAAAGGTTTATTATATGTTTTGAATGTCTATATAAAATAACAAATTAGAAAAAGTCGTTCACTGAGGCGGTAGATGACAATCAAAATATTATAACAGTATAATAAATGAAATATAGCGTCACACAGTACAATAATCTTATCATAGATCTTGATGTGTTAAAGGTAATACAAAGTTTTGGTATGGGGTCATGAATTTGGTTCAAATGAACATATTGGAAGCATACGCGATCCTACAATATTCAGTGATCGTTGTCGCGGTTGAAATAGAGTCTAAAGTTATGAAATTGTAAATAATAAACTCATTATGTTGTATAGCTCCCTCTCTAGGTCAAGATATTAATTAAGCTATAAAACAATGTTTCTTGACTAAAATCGACCGATTAGCTATTCCCGTTTGGAAATTATATATTACAACTACAAATTCTGAGATTGTCATGGTCGCAGCTACCATTGTACGGCCGTAGGCGCTATTTGAAATTTTATCAAAATTTACCGGAGCACCGGTAAATTTTTATATTCAATTTTTCTCGAAAGCAGAAGTGTTTTAGGGGCTAAATTTTTTAGTGCTCATAATATATCCACAGGGGCATCCAAATGTATCAAAATTGTAAAGAATTACTATCCACCCAATTTTCAAAATTCCCGAAACTTTGTATTACCTTTAACATTTGTATACATCTTTTATTTTATATATTTGTATTGCCCCTCACAAAATGTTCAAACAACTTCCTTAATTGTATTAAAGATATCCTCTATCTGATTGTCTGGGAAACATTCCTTCCTAGCTCAAGAAAAATTGAAATTCAAACTCAATTCACACGGTTTGGTGTATACTTTCAGTGTCCACATCTTTATTATATTGGCTTCATTATTTCTTTACAGTTGAAAAGAAAAAGTGCGAAAATGTTACCGACTGTCCTAAATCCCTGGCCATATCAGAAAACTAGGACTGAATCATGGCTGGATTCGGAGCTTCCAAACTATCGTGTCATTTGACCGGTCCATTAGACTTAAGCTGAATTTATACTCGCAACGGTTTATGAGCGGTACATTGTTTTATGCTTGCCGATATATCAATTATTTTCTGCCGCAACTCAACGCAAAGTCATGGCATTTCAATTAAAAATATATTTTAAACCTCATTGCGGTATAGCACTGCAATCATGCCGCACCGCAATGCTTGTATGAACGGACTTTCAATTTTGCACCATTTCCGGTACAGCAACGCTTAGCTATTTATAATGGCAGTGGCGTACATGGGAGCGGGGGGGGGGGGAGGAGTTTCCATGTCAAGCAAAGTTTGCAAACATTAGGAAGATTAGAGGAGATTTGAAAAGAAAGTGAAAAATCGGGAAAAATCGGGAAAAAACATTTGACAAAATCGAGAAGGAAATACGAAGAATCGGGAAGGAAAATAAACACTGAGAATTCCGTGGCTTGCCCCGGCTGAAAGGTAGGGTGCCTACACGAACGCCAATGGATGATGGTTTAGCCAGGAATTACAGCTTCCTGGTCTAGCCTAAAATTGCATTGAATTGAAGTACGGGGAACCACATGCAAACCCTTATTGTATTTTTCTTACCCAGAAAATGGCGATGAGAGCGATAACCTTTAGCCCAAGAGGTAACCATTTGGAACCCCTGTTCCAAAAGATAACAATTGTAAATGTTTACAATCTTCATTTCCCTTCTGTCTCTACCTTCATCTATGGCTTATTAAATGGCAATCTTCCTCACTATTTAATTTAATACTTTCAGATAAATAGAGCACAGATATGGCACAAGGGGAAAAGAACATGGACAACTGCCTAAATGCAAAATCACACTAGGTCAATTTTCTTGCATTTGTATAAAACATACTTTGGAAAGCAATGTTTATATTAATCATGTCTAATGTTATTTATCTTGTGATATATTGTTATATATTATGTTATTATGATTGATACATTATGTTTTAATTGTTCTAATTGTTGTTGTTGATAAACTCAAATTCAAACTCAAATTAAAACTTTGCAGTTGAGTGTAATGGTCTGAAAAGTGTGATAGTCTTCATAAACAAAACTTCAACCGGAGGGATTTTGACTATAATATGCGGGCCTACTTTTAATAAACGGAGTATGCCCCTCTTACTTTCGTCGTGGTCAAGGAATCCACTCAAGGAAACCAGCCACAAACTCCTATTTGACACTTTACCACAACTCCCAAAACATTGAACAGACCCTAGCTATGCAAGTCTCTTGCTGCATCAAACCAGCTCTGTAGAGCCTTTGTAGTATGCCCTCAGCCTTGTCTCACTGCACAGACACTGTTACGCACAGCGACTGGCAAGGCTTTGTGTCTGCAAACAATCAGAACATCTGCCTAGTACAAGTAGGCCTGCAGCAAAGATAGTATACTTTGTTTGCCAGATCATGTTTGGGGACTTTCCCCCTATTTTCACAATGTAGACCTATGCCGAATACGAGTGGGGTGTCATTTCCTGTAATTTTGAAGTCTCATGATGTTTCTATACTCATCCGGAAACGGTGGTTATAGTGATGAACTGCGGGTAAACATAGTCTTCGAAAATCCAAGTGATCAATTAAAAAGGTATAAAGTATTTAAAACGGAGAGGGAGAGATTTAGAGAGGAGGGAAGAGGGGGAAGAGAGAAAGAGAGAGAGGGAGAGAGAGAGAGGGGAGAAGGGGGAGGAGGGGTGAGGGAGAGAGAGAGAGAGAGGGGGGGGGATAGAGAGAGGATCAGAGAGAGGGTCAGAGGGGAGAGAGAGAGAGAGCCAGGTAGTGATCAAATTTTTTTTTGGCCCTCGGGGTGCCCATCTCACCCAAAAGATAAAATTAATGTGTTTTTATACGTTCCCCCCCCCCTGGATCCGCCACTGATGAAACCTACCCCCTGGATAACCACCGCAGTCAACTGCCCCCTAGGACAACAACCCCCTAGGTCAACCACCCTCTAGGACGACTACATGCCGGGACAACTACCCCCTGACAAGTTTCCCCTAGGACAACTAACCCCAATAGGGCAACTATACACCCTGGACAACTACCCCCCGAACAATTTTCCCCCGGACAACTACCCACAGATCAAAAAAAAATTGGCCCTCGGGGTGCCCATCTCCCCCAAAAGATAAAATTAACGTGTTTTTACACGTCCCCCCCCTGGATCCGCCACTGATGAAACCTACCCCCTGGATAACCACCGCAGTCAACTCCCCCCCCCCCCCCCCTAGGTCAACCACCCTCTAGGACGACTACATTCCGGGACAACTATCCCCCGAACAAGTATTCCCTAGGACAACTAACCCCTATAGGGCAACTATACACCCTGGACAACTACCCCTGGACAATTACCCCTATTGGACAACTACCCCCCGAAAATTTTTCCCCCGGACAACTACCCCCAGACAAATACCCCCTACGTTAACGATCCTCTAGGACAACTACCTCCGGACAACTATCCTAGGGGGAAGTTGTCGTAGGGGGTAGTTGTCCGGGGGTAGTTGTCCTAAAGGGTGGTTGCCCTAGGGGGATGTCCAGGGGGTAGGTGTCCGGATACGATATCTGACAATAATATTGTCCACGTGTTGCCATAAGATGTCGCAATAAACGGAGAAAAGGAGATAATTGCTTTTACTTCAACAAGTTTTATCAGGTCACGAATTTTCGACGCACAGTACGTCGCTTGATTATTAGACGTTAAGTAAGTCGACATAATAAAACTATCGGATTTAAACAACGAATCCTCCACTCTTCATATTTTATTATAATGTCTGTATGTATGTAAATACATATTTTTCCGCAAAGCATGTTTAATTCGCTTTTATTTTGTTGTTGTTGCAGGATTTAGCACACCGTTGATCTAACGAAGCCCGCCATCTGACGCCATAGTTTTGACAATTGTATCAGGATACATGATGTCGGGACTGTGTGGAGGGAAGATGTTTATCTCGACATTATTTCTTGTCGCTGTCACAATGTACAGCGTTAGTGGACAAGGTGAGTTATTGAAACATGTTTGATATACATGAAGCGATTTCTAATGCTTCCAAGATATGTGGTTTAAACTTTAAAAAGTGAAATAACTGAACACTGCAAATCCTGATTCAACACGTCCATGACTAATTCTGCCCTTCATTATTGTTAGAGATGAGAAGATTTGTTTTGTTCTATAAGTAAACAAGAATGGGAATATGGGAAGGACAACATACCATCGAATTATTTGAAATTAAAAGAGTCTAACACCTTACATTCACTACATAGGCCTACGAGGTTCGATATTAAATATTAAATGTGGGGGGGGGGCTGAAACCCCGATAACATGTAAAAGTTTATATCACAATACAGTTGTATTTTGTATTCGGGCTACCCTTCGCCTCATATCGGGGAAAATAGGACATTTGTAAATTTCATATCTTATGTATTTTGATTATGAAAGTACGTTAAATAATATTTATATTCCCCTCCTCCGTCATTATTATGTGCCTGTCTAGCCTTTTAGCCTCATCATGGTCAGATTCGGTGAATGCTCTTGGTTCTTTGTTTATTCCCATCAATACTTTATCTCTCTTACAATTCTAATCTGCACAATTTCTCCTCTCGATTCTCGACCGTCAACATTACTTTTCTTGTTGCTCTGTACGACCCGATACTCCTACGACCGCCTACTCCTGTTATCAATTTAATGGTGACAGGGCTGTACCGAAATATCCCGTTGAGTTTCTACATGTGCTATGTCTTGATCAAAGCGGCAAATCACCTAATTCGTCTCCATGACGAATTAAATGTCTAGGTATTTAAACATTTGCAACTAGTGTATGCATATCATGACTTATAATAACGGTTATGATATCCCACGTTATTCGTCCCTCGCCTTTGTTTTTACGAAGGGTCTGAATGTAAACACAACTATCTAACAACTGTGAACTAAGGACGAGGATTTACATGCTGCTCATGCTACTTTAAGCCAGTGGTCTTCTCTTTTCTTCTTCAGAAACTAAGATAATTGTCTGTGAGAGGACGACGGGTGAAATCAATTGCGAAGAGGGCCTAATCAACATTGATACCGCTGTCTACGGACGAAGTGACAGCACAACCTGTCCTGAACCTATAATAGGTGACACGTCTTGTGCATTAGACGTAGTGGCTGTTATCGGTTCAAAATGTAACGGCCGATCGCAATGCAGCATTAATGCAACGAATGACCTTGCTGGTGATCCGTGCATTAGAACATATAAGTACCTTGAGGTAGCCTACACGTGCGAAGGTTTGTCAGAAATTCGTCCAATTTGTATTGTTTTTCTTTCTTTTTTACAATTTAGAATAATTAATTAATACATTATTTATTTATATATTTTAAAAAAAAATCTAATTAGTTATTAATTTTCTTCAAATTATTGATATTTTTCATATTTTTCATATTTTCTGTCCTCTAGCTGGTGTCTATTATAAATATTTTTCATCACGTGGAGTGCTTTTAAATTATCCATGAACAAGAGATTATCTATTTCAAATAATTGTATTTCCATAACTCAATCAAACCATGACAAAAATGCTTACATAAAATTGATATCAATTGACGTTTGCAATTGCAAAGTTAACGTCATTTGATATTAATTTTATAAAATAGAAAATGAAACTAATTTGTAATTATACATTATCAAATGTCTATAAGTAATCAAAGCATTCGAGATTCAAGATACAAAGGCATAATATTATGATAAATTAAGTCGAATTCTATTAAAAGGACATTGAGAAATCCACTAATAAGCAGCAATGTGTGTAGGGATGAAGGCCTTTCCCCACGAACAGTCTAAGACTTCTTAACTTTGTTAATGTAGTAGTGGCGAATTTCCATAGGCTAATACGTAGAAAATTAAACACGATGACGCCAGGGATACTCTTATACGACACCTATATGAATTACTACTAATACTACTAATAATAATAATCTTTTAAAGTCCACTCCAAATTGTATTAAGTTGAACCGAAATTGGAAATTCGTTTTGCCCAATTGATCGTTAGCCCGGCAGCCACTGAGCAGCGCCAGATCGACGTTGCTCTATCCCTTATTGTTGAACGCCAAACAAGGTAGCAGCAACTCCCGTCTTTTAACATCTTTTGGTATGACGCGGACGAGAAAAAAAATCTGTATCAATATTTAATATATATATATATATATATATATATATATATATAACTTTTGTTTTTCAGAGGGTCAGGCTACAGTTGGAGCATGTGTTGGTTGTTCTTGTAAGAGGTTTATACCAGAGTTGGGCTGCGGAATGAACTTGACTGCTGAAGAGATTCTGGAGATCTTAAGAAACGTCAGTATATTCTTGAATTTCAGAACCATCATTTCGAAACAACGTTGTTATCAAATAAACATGAAATTGAAAGTGGAATTAAATTGAAGAAGTAATGGAAATGGAATAAAAAGGGAATTTAAATATGAATGAAACTGGAATTAAATTGAAATAAAAAAAAACAACTTTATATTTAGTTATTGAGGAAAACCCAAGGTCTATGGTATAACAAAAAAACGTTCACATTTTATTATAAAAGTAAGTCATATTTGGCTAGCCTTCTCTCTCTTTCTTTCCCTCTTTCTTATTTTTTCTCTCTCTTTCTCTCTCTCTCTTTCTTTCCCTCTTTCTTATTTTTTCTCTCTCTTTCTCTCTCTCTCTCTCTCTCTCTCTCATATTCCCTCTCTTCCTCTCTCTCTCTCTCATCTCTCTCTCTCTCTCTCTCCAAGTCAATCTTCCTCTCTGTCTGTCTGTCTCTCTGTTTGATGAATTCTGCATTTGATTTCGCAGGTAGAAATCACTTTAGATAACGCAGCAAATGTCGCTGAAGAGTTGGAAAACGTCACACGCATGGGCAAGAACATCTTCCTAGAGGGTCTCAATGTAGTTGCAGAACTTCTAGAGGATATAAATGAAATAAATTCTACAGAAACAAAGGTGGGTATTTGTTTCGAGTTCATTTGGATCTATTTATTCAATCATGGTTAAAGAAAAATACCTGTTTCTATCAGCTGAATGCTTGAACTACTCTAGCCGGTATTTCATATCTAGAAGTGCTAATAAACAAGTTTACGGTCCCCTTTTCATTGTCTGATAATGTTTAGTATATTCCTTACATGATAATAGTCTCGATGCAAGTGCTGTCTAGTGATTAGTAGGGTTTTCAAGGTAATACTTACATAAGTCAATTACAAAGGAAGATCTCAGCATTATTCTGTCAAGATGCAATCAAAACTATTTACTGGTACTCATACTATATTTCATTTTCTTGAACAATAGGTGGCTGAATCTATGGTAGGAATTGCAAATAACATCGCAGCCTTACCTGACGAACTGCTTGGTATGGCTGAGGAAGAGAATAGCTCACCAAGCCGTGTAGTCTTGGCTCTCGAAGCACAGCTTGCTGTTGTAGAAGTGGGAAATGGAAGTAGTCGGTTTGTGGAAACCAATGTTGCTGCTGAGGTAGGGAAGAAACTCTATACTTTTCAATTGTTTTAGAGAAGTAGATATGCCGTGGAAGTTTTAAAAATGTAAAAAATAAGATTTAACATTCTACTTTGCCTCCCATTTTACTCAAATGAGCGATTGAGGGATTAGGTATTTGTACAAAATGATTATCAGCTCAATGAACTTTCCTCTACGCCATGCCTGATAAGAGTTTTGTAAATCTCAACCAATTTAAATAATCTCAAAATCACGTTCAGTAACTGACAAACAAAACAAAATGGAACTTGGTCCTTGACCGTAGTGCAAATGACTACTGAAGAAAAGTGTCATATCGAGTTGGATGGTGATGCAACACGTACTTTGTTCTCTTTTCATTATATCCTATCCCTTCACTACCAATAACACGAATTAAAGAATACCTAGCTCCAATAAAAATGTCTTGAAGTATTACGCTGGCACAACTTCTTTGATTTTAAAATGATTCTTGTAAAGTCAGGCTAGCTTCTAGATCTAGTTGCTTTTCTGACAGATATAAGTAGACACTATCCTACTTGCATTATTGGTGTCATACACATTTCTTATGTCGCGTATGATAAAAATGTCTAATTACTTTTATTTTCTATAGGTAAGTTATACATAACTTCATATAAGCAGTAGCGAACCAATTTGATCAAAACAATTTGATTGGCCTATTGTGGGGCTCGTCTTGCAGGGACTGTTTCTGTGACCAGCTGTCAATAATCATCTGTTCGTACCTGAACTGGCTATTGTTCGCGATTCCACAATATATATTTAAAAAAACACTCTCATTCGGTCTTTCCGTTTCAGGTACTGGATGTGACCACCGAGGACATCAGCCAAGGTTATACTATCTTCATGGCTGTAACTGATGACGGTGAGAGCATCTCTGACGAAGACTTCAGGGTGGAAAGAGGTGACCTAACTCAAGAGCCAGAAGCCACCCAGGCACAGGCTACACTCTTCATCCCATCGGGTTTAGCGGACAGGTTCTCCGGACGCAGAGGGCGTCTCGTCATCACGACGTATCGCGTGCCATCTCTGTTCCAGGATACGGGGATTGCACAGTTCAACCAAGATGTAGAAGAGAACAATGGACCCTTGAATTCTAGGATCATATCGGCGTCTTTCAATAACGAAAAGGTGGAGGATTTGAGCGAACCAGTCAGGATATCGTTCACTCCTCTTAATCCAGTAAGAAGATATGACAATTAATTTATTGAACGTATAGCGAATACAGAATTGTATTGCGTCACTCAATGGATATATTTACGTTGTAAAATGACACGAAATGATAAGCAGAGAATACTAAAAGTTGGAAGAAATGGATTGAGGAATTAATGGGTTCATGAGGAAACAAAAATAGTAAAGACCTATAGTAAAGAGAGAGAGAGAGAAGGAGGTAAGGAAATATAGATGAAGAGGATATGTAAGACAAATCAAGAGAATCTGGTGTAAACCTTCGACTGTGATATCATAAGGTGATTGGCATAAACAATAATTTGCAAATGCAACAAAGAACTTCATAGATCCATCAAAAAACAAAAAAAATTACAATAACAATGAACTATATTTTACTTCATTTTAGAGAAAAACATAAATAAATTAGTTTAATTTCTACTTTATCTTTATTTTCAGAATGGGACCAATGCTCAGTGTGTATCCTGGGACTTTGACGACAAAGCCTGGTCCCAACGTGGATGTAACAAGACGAGTAATGAGAGTAGTGACAGGATCGAATGCGAGTGTAATCATCTGACTAACTTCGGAATTCTCTTGGTACGTGTTAAACTCTTCGTGTGAAATATCTTCATGTAAACTGATTTATTCTTAATCTTTTTTCTGAATTGAACAGGCTAAATCTGCCAGTCAGGAGTTTATGCTAAAATATGTTAACAGGTCTTTGCCTTAAAGGTATAGTGACTAGTATATATAAATGATTCTATCCATAACTACAACCTCAGAAGCTTACATAAACTATATTCTATATTCTTTAAAACTACCGACAGACAAACAAGAGTGAGGTACAGAGGCCAAGTCCTCTGTAATGGATTAACCAATAACATTATCAACCCTGTATCACTCAAAAGCTTTAAAACAAATTTATTATAACAAGACTTATTGTTAAATATGTAATTATCTCCGTAGCTCTGCAATGGTCATTGAAATGACCGCCCCCATTTTGTTTCACTCTGTTTACAATTTGGTATGATTATTTAGGGGATTAACCCTCCCAAGAAACTTTGCCTTTGTTCACACACTTTGTCCACACACTTGCTTTTTTAAAGTATGTATTCTTTGTGTTTTCATAATGTACATAATTGGTAGTTGCATGTTTCGGGAATATGATAATGGGGACAAACTTAATAACTGAAATGAAAAAACCCGACCCATTCCTGTGCTTCTATATTTTAGAGAAGGTGTTTTGTTCACATTTGTCCCTTTAGACCAAGGCATTTTTTAATGGATACCTGGAAGCAGTGGGGTAATAATAATATTTATTAAACATACGAGGTTCTTTTTCCATAGAATAAAATCATGTATTTGATTCTATTTCTTTGATCTAGTTAAATACTGCTTTTTCTATGTTTAATTCTTCACTCCATCGTATAAAGAATCAGCGTGCAATACCAATAAAGCTACTCGGAGTAAATAAGACCCAATTATTGTTTTATCATTTTTCTTCATTACTCATATAAGGTCAACGTGAGATTTGAAATTCGAATCCCAACATAGGGGTACCTCGCGTTTAAGTGGACGATTTCAGAATAGATAACAATGTCATGTTTTCTCAGTTAAGTTCGAGCCTTCATTTTTATTTCCGTTACAGGATATATATGGAGGAGAAAAATTATCAATTGAGGCAGATTTCATCCTCGAGATCGTTAGCTATGTTGGTTGCCTCATGTCAATATTGGGCCTTGTTCTGACAATCGTTACATTTGCTACAAACAAGTGAGTAACATTATTAAATGCCAAATTATTATGCGACATTGTCTTTATAAATAATAAGAAAGCATTGTTGTTCAGCACATGGAGAAGAATTTGAATCCGCTTAAAGCCCCACTGTAATACTTGTAGCTACTTGCTCCCTCTATATAGAAAACTTCCCTAATCGGTGCCTGTTGGTCCCCCCATGATCCTCTTTTTCTTATGTTAGTTGAGAGCTGAGTTAATGAAATAGCCACGTCAGTGACCTCGCTGTGTGGTCTAATCCCTTCTGGCCCATTAGTAATGACGGTCTTTAAGTTCATGTTCGTCTTTGTTTCATTTAATATAGACATCAACATTTAATACAAAAAATACATGTCTAAATTGAGGAGGCGCGATAGGTCTGTCGGTAGAGCAGTGGTCTCGTAATCCGGTGACTCGGGTTTGAAACCAAGGCGATGTGCTAGTGCCCTTTGGTAAGACATTAACCCTAAAAAGGCCAGGCTATTTGAGGTCTTAGTACGGCCGGGGGGGGCCATTATGCCCCCCCCCTTAAGATCTCGGCCGCGAAGCGGCCGATCACCGCGAAAATTTGCACGCATGTCAAGTGAAGTGTATAGAATAATATGATAATTTCAATTTTTTGAAAAAATCACTCATTTGCATATTTATGGTAAGTTATGCAAATAAAGTCATAAAAATCACATTTTTACCCATAAATCATATGTTATTCATATTTAAGCATTCTTTTTCACTACATATATTCATTAGACCATTTTGAATAATAATACGACAAAACAATTTTGATTTCATTTCTTACTACAATTCAACTATTTTGACTCCAAAAACAAAAACCGAAACTTTAAACAAGAACTTATAACCCATGTTTGATCTGTTTTTAGGAAAAATGACTTTTCCATATGTTTGGAACACAAATCACGAAAATGAGCGATTTTCGGGCTGACATGCGAATACAAAAGGTCACGTGACCTTGTAACCGTAGGTCCGATTTTCAAAAATTTTGTTTTTAAAGTTGCGCAAGACTCGAAAGAAATAAGTCTGGGAGCGGCGGGGCGCCATCCATATGCGTTCCCGAGCAATCGGAAAAATCGTGGAGAGGGGAGGGGCCATAATGCCCCCCCCGGCCTTATTAGGGTTAATCCTCATTACCAGGTCCCTCGGAGAGGACCTAAAGCCGTCGGACGTCTGGTTGCTCACTTACAAGCATTTATGCTTCCTTAGCAGTCAGGTAAAATTAACAACCACCACACGTTAATACGATGACAATATTTTTGATCGCCTTCAATGTAGACTGTTTCAGAATAAAGCTGTCATCGATATTAAACATAATGATAAAAGAATGTGATTATCCTAATCCTAACCTGAACCCTAAGTCAGTTTGAGACTTCCACATATTCAATTGAAGGTCATTTTAGAGGATTCAAGGAAAAAGTAAATTTGTTTATGAATTTGGTTATTCCATTATGATAATGCAACATTCACAGAGTATTTTCTGGTTTTCTTTTTCGTCTCTCAGGAAGCTCATGGACCAGAAACCCATCCAGATTCTCCTATCCCTCTGCTGTGCCTTACTAGGACTCTATGTGGTCTTTTTAGTGACGATATCAGTGGACACTGAACAAGATGTGACTGAGCTCTCCCCTCTTCCTTGCTCGATCCTGGCTGCATTCCTCCAATATTTCATCTTGGCAGCTATTTTCTGGATGGCCGTTGAGGGCTACAACATGCATAATCTCCTCGTACTGGTCCGAAATTACTATTTGCCACGGTTTATGAAGAAAGCTTCGTTGATCGCATGGGGTAAGATTGCCCCCATTCCCCTCCCTGGTTCCGTAGGTAAACTATATGCATTAAAACAAGATAAAATACAATCAAGTAGCATAAACACATAACGTTATCATTACACCTTTTAAACTAATTCAATAACAATTTTCAAGACTAAAAACATAATAAATAGCAAAAATCAATAACGAAGCCGGAAAGAATGAGGAAATGTAAATGTTCGTTTTATATTTTGTAGGTCACTTGCTGAGAGACGAAATGGAAAGAAATATAGAAAGAAAGAACCGAAAACAGAAAGGAATTAGAAAGACAACAATGAAGAAGAAAGAAGAAAGCAGAGGGAAAAGACAGGGATAGGAAGAAAAGGACGAATAAAATCTTGACCACTCTCAAATTGTTTGTTCTTTTTGTAGGTTGCCCTTTGTTAATAGTCGGGATTACTGCGGGTGCTTCAAGACAGTACTACGCACAGACGGATTTGTAAGTTTCATCATGCAGAATATCTTTTTTTTAATATATCATTTTTTTTATAAATGTAATACTTCCTGGGAGAAATTTCAATTATTTAAACAAATGTAAATAATCAGGTTTTTTGTATTCCTCTGCCGTCGAAGGTAGTGCAGGAGGAATTAATTCTGCATTATGAAAACAATGGTGTTATGTATTTCATAATTCGTCCCTATTTTCACGAAGTAACGGTAGTGAGGAAAATCGTCACGCAAAGTGAATGCAATTTTTGTTCACTACCATCACTTCGTGAAAACAGCGACAAATTATTTGATTTGTTTTTTAACTTTAATATACATATTCATGTACGTGAATGTTAATTATATGCATGCGTAAAGTACTGGATGGTGAAATTATCGATTTCTTATCAAAAAACCTTTAACCTTCTGAACACGTATTTGCCTTCTTTTTTTTGTTTTGTACTGTTGTTAATGTTGTGTTGTCATGATTTTATGATAGGATTTCATAATCTAATGTCACCTGGTTGTAACAGACTGAATTTCGTGTTCTAAGAGATAACATCCCATTATATTGGCATCATGACTTAACACAATCTTAAAGAACTTGAAAATCAATTCAAAGGCCATTTCAAGAGCCTATTTTACCGCCTATATTATATAATGAAAAGGCGCTTCCTCAATGTAACATTGGTATCGTTAATATTTTTAAGAATATTAGTAATATTTATGACAGTGTAATGTTTGAACATTTCTAAAGGTTACGCACATTTATCTCTAGTCTTGGTGATCGTGTTTTACACTCAATTCAGAAATATAAATCTGTTAAATGTTTTATTTTATTTCAATTTTTTGTTATAGTTGCTTCCTTGCATTCTGGCCTCTGATCGGTGGTCTCCTGATACCTATTGGTGTCGTCATGATCTTCAACGTTGTGATCTATGTTCGGATCCTCATGCGACTGAACAAAACTATGAAAGGAAAACACCTGGACAAGACTGAGAAGCACCAGCGGAATCGACGTTTCCAGAACGCAGTTTGCATCTTGACTCTAATGGGTCTCACGTGGTCTCTTGGTTACCTGAGCATCATACAACCAGCCAGTGCGGTTGTGCAAGGAATCTTCACTGTACTGAACTCTCTTCAGGGTTTTTTCATCTTCATGCTGTATTGCGTCAGACAGCCTCAGGTCCGCTTGACATGGCGTTCCCAGTTCAAATGCTGCTTACCTAAATATTTCGCGACGCCCTCTGCGGTTAGGTCTGGTTCTGGACAACCCAGCTCAACGACGGCTTAGCAGACATGTAGGACGGCCCGTTCCTAGCCTCTTGTCGATGGCCCTCGCGTTGTTCCGTAAATTCTGCCTCGCTTCGCTCGCCAGAATTTACGGACTCCTACAACGCGAGGGCCATCGACAAGAGACTAGGCCGTTCCCAAGTCGGACTCCAGCGGAAATCCGCCCAGAGACAGTGAGGCTAGCTCTGCCAGAGAGACTTTCTAGAGCTTCGTAGGACAATGCTGGTACAGAGTGGTGAAGTTATCATGTAGAACTGACAGATTTTGGATTGGACCATAGGGTCGTAGAAATACACACATTCAAGTATGTTTTTGAAGCATTTATAGCAGTTTATTCCAACCGTTCTACGAATACATCACTTATTTATTCTGTTACAGATCTTCTTGTAGTTGATTGAATTTCCGTTCGGGTTATCATTATTCGAACTGTTGGCGGTGGACTTCTTATTTGAGGGTTTTAATATGATATGATTATTTCTCGTTTACGAGTCAGTAAAGGAGCAGTATTTTGATGCATTTAAAAAATATTTTTTATGATATATTACATTGTGGTTATATTGAAATAGAGGTAACCTATACGTACGCTGCAAACAGAACAGATATTATTTTATTATATACATATTGACAAATTCAATTGAAAATTTCACCAATTAATTTAACAAATATTATGAATGAAACATTGTAGATAGTAATATGAGAATGTAAGATTTATATATTGAATTATTGGAGGTGAAATTATAACCCCTTGGGAAAGAATATTCATGATGCTGCTACCAATGTGGTCCATATTTTCTACCAGGTATTCCCTTTCCCCTTCCATTTTTGATCGAATTATCGTTTCTTCTGCCAAAGAGAATACGGAGGCGCTATGGCTCCTTGGTAGAGCATTGGTTTCTTAACCGTCGATCCCGGGTTTGAAACCAAGTCGAGGCGCCAGTGCCCTTTGGTAAGGCATTAATCTTCGTTACACGGGCTTTCGGAGATGACTGAAAGCCGTTAATCCCCTGGGTACTTAATTACAATTCAAACAAAAGCTTTCTTAGAAGTCAGGTAAAACAAACAAACAAGAATAGTCCTTATTGTCAAAATTTGCATGTTTTTACATTGCATTGGTGATCCGACATCATTGTCTTCATATGGCTGCGGTTAGGGTACAATACTCCAGAATGTGCGTTATGAATTCGATTGGGTAGGAAATGGTTGCAGGGAATTCTTCACAGGAGCACATTTAGCCTTTTGACAAGGCCTCATGACTCTGGCTATTTTCCACCCTAATTAGCCGCTGAGATGAATCTAGAGTCCCGGAGTGAACGCGCGATCGAGTGGCTTCACTTACATACACGCACATACATACACGCACACATACAACAACATAACAAACAAAAAAGCCCAATGCAAACAATAAAAATTGCGCGGTTTATACCTCCAAACAGTGGCGTACGCAGAAATTTTTCAAGGGGGGAGGGGGGGGGGGGGGGGGGTTAACATTTTGAAATCGGGCCGAAAATTTCGCAACAACACAGCCGGTCGCTGAATAAGCAGGGGGGGGGGGGTAAAAGGACATTTTTTTGTTTTTGTTCTCGAGATTTGTAGGGGGGGGGTCACTTTTTTAGGTCAACCATTGGTATTTTTTTAAAAATTATTTACAAAAAAGAAAAAAAAGAAAGAAAAAAAATCCGCAAAAGAGGGGGGGGGGGGGGTGGTTTGCTAAAAAATACACACATTAACAAAACCAAAGGGGGGGGGGGGGGTTAACCCCCCAAACCCACCCCCTGCGTACGCGCCTGCCTCCAAATGCATGGTAACGCATGCTATAAGCTGTAAAGTTTTTCAAACAGTTCGGGGAGAAAAAGAAAACCACCAAATGGATTTTCTTTGC
Organism: Strongylocentrotus droebachiensis; assembly: GCA_035222895.1. Lineage (NCBI taxonomy): Eukaryota > Metazoa > Echinodermata > Echinoidea > Camarodonta > Strongylocentrotidae > Strongylocentrotus > Strongylocentrotus droebachiensis. Next base: position 6,455 of record JAVYIG010013976.1, on the reverse strand, counting down.
GTCTCTGTAGTCATGATGAAGCCATTATTATGGAAGGATAATGTTCTGCACTTACATTTCTATTATAGTAACCTTTTTTTCTTCTAATTGAGCTTTTGAAATTATTTCATTATGCTTGACCTGACAAACAATCATGCAATTTGTCCACTTCTTGTGGGAGGTATGTATTCATTATCTTGCACTGTGACGGCTTACATTAGAACCCTTGGCCAAAGGTAAATACATAGATGTTTATTGATAATTAACTTCTGTCTGTGCATGTTTGTGCACGTGTCATGCGCATTGCTTCCGAGGTCTTTTTAATTGATTCCAAACAATACAAATTAATCTTAGAAATAAAATACAGTTGTTTTTCCTTGACATGAATTCAAAACATTTTGATTACATAGATTGTACAATTGATGAAAACAAAATTGAAATCAGTTGCAACATAAAACGAATAACCCCATGCAACAAAACACACTACTACCCCCCCCCCATCCCCACCATGCGGCACACAAACACCACTCGACCACACTTCCACCACACACTGTTCCTAGCCTCCTCAGAATACCCCAAATTGGAGCGACAGACGAAACTTAACTTGTTCCCACTTCTGTAAATGTAAGGCCAATTTACCTGCCCTCCCTGCAATATTATTTTCTTCTTCCCTAAATTCCAACAGTTCTTTTTTAAACTACCCCAAAGACAATATTGCGGACTTTCCCCCTGCATCTATATATCCAATATATATTTGCAAAAATAATTGTATTAAAAATCTTTATTCGTGGGGAGTTACCGGACAACCCTAAATGAATATCTATCCAGTCAATAGACCTTAATTCCCTCAGCTCAAACTTAGCTATTAAATTGTTCTATAATCTTTAAACACGTACACACTCCCAGAACAAATGTAAATATGTTTCTATCTTTTGCTTACAAAATGAGCATACGTTATCTACAACAAAGCCGAACCTGAATAAATGTTCTCTATTATATATTGCTCCATGAAGCAGTTTATACTGAATTTCTCTTAGTCTGTTAACAAGAGTAACTTTCCTAGGCCTACTAAATATCTCCCTACATACCTCATTTGAAAAATCTGAAAATTCCCGTCCATCATGAATTTTCAAGGCAAATACATTTTGTAACTTCTCTATAAAATATTCATAAACGTTCCTCGATAATACATCTATGAGGAGCTTCACAGTGTTGTTAAACTGCATTAAAATATCATACTCTTTTACATCCAACTCCAGTTATCCTTTTTTCCGCTTCTCAACATGGCTTCCCCAATATTCCAAAAATCAACAAGTTTGTTTCCTTTAAACCCCAAATGTTCAAAATGAGAAATTGCCCGCATGCCATTTTCAGCAAAAATATCTTGAATTGAAATTATATTGCGTGTAAACAACACCTCATCAAAAATCAATTTCTTTTTCAATAAGAAATCTTTATTGTTAAAAATAATTGGATTATTCTTTTCTTCAAAATTCCTACAACCTTCTAACTCTTCCCATGCTTTGATCATTTCTAAATAGAACTTAGGTACTTTGAAACGTAATAACTTGGAATCATAGTTACCCAAACAAAATAATCTACCCCCTACAATCTTGAAGCAGAAATCAAAGTATAGCTTCCATCTCATAGATTTTTCTCCGTACAATAGTCTTTTCACCCACATTACCCGTTGGGTTTTTACAAACGAGTCAAAATTTGTCATTTGTAACCCTCCTTCATTATAACCTTGAGACAATATTAATCTCTTAATTCGATCTTTCCCATTCCATATAAATTCAAAACATATTTTCTGAATTTCCGATATGACCCACTTTGGAACCACTAGTGAAGCAAAACGTAATTTGATTTACATAATGCATATGTTTTCAATAAATTAATTTTTCCAAACACCGTAAGGTACCTCTGTTTCCATCATCCGAGAAGTCTGTTAATCTGTTAATCTAAACTCCAGTTCTGGTTTAAAAAAAAAAATAATAATCTCACAGAATCAAACGAAACTTACACTGAATGATCAAGATTACAAATAATTGACATGTACCAAACAATTTTGGAAGAAAATGTGTACTGGCTGAGTAATTTTGATTTGATTTGATTTGATTTTATTTCTGCATTTTTTCCATATAAAATGTAACTGAATAACAAAGAACATAAATGTAAGGTATAATACAACATAAACAAACAATAATTTCTTCATGTCAAAATGTTTTTTTACATAATATATGTACATATGATAACGAAACTTAATATTTTCATAACATATAATCATAAATTTAAAGTATTATCGGAACTTTTCTATTGGAAAAGTGCAGGAGACCGCAATCATAAGCAAAGCTTGACAAGGATGGCGGCCTCAAAAAAAAAAAAAAAAATAATAATAATCTTAACTCTTAAGCTGCCACCCATACAATGCACCCAGTGCCACAGTGCTAATCTCTATTGTGCCAGCAACAAAGCCCCTGCGTGCCAAGTTAATTTTAGGGTTGGTTCAAGTGCGTGTTTTTAAAATCTTTACTATGTTTGATCCACTATAATAACTTCTCATTCGTATGTTGTATAAACAAACATTGTACATGAGAGTTGTAGGAAATTTCACCCTTTTTCCATTGATACCAATATCATTTCATGAATTTGTAATTTTGCTGAAGTAAATAAGCACTATCAGTGAGTTGTCGAACCAATCCAATGCGATGGGGAGGCATAATGATGATATATGATATCAAAAACAAATCTCTAAATTACTCGAGAAAATCCAATCTGACTGTTGTATTCAAAGACGCGTAATACAAAGCCGATAATCTGATGCACGCGACGGTACTTTCAATAGCGCTGCAAAAGCACTCAACACGGTGCAATGGGCATGAACAATAACTGTTATTACATCTGCGCGCTAGCGCGCACAAAGCACCGTAGCGGTGGCTCGCTAGCATGAACGTGGCTTTCAATCGATAGCACGCTCGCGTGCACATGGCACTATAACAATAGCGCGCTAGCAGTCTCATGGCAGTGTAAGAGTTAAGGTAAACCTTAAAATGAAAAAGTGTTCAAACGATCTTTGTGTATGAGTTTGTGAGTGTGTTGTGCAAGTGTATATATATATATATATATATATATTGTGTGTGTGTGTGTGTGTGCGTGTGTGTGTGTGTGCATGTGCACGCGAGCGTGCTTGTTTGTATGTGTTTGTAATGAATGGTGGAAGTGCACGTAGCTCTGTGTGGTATAGTGGAGTGGAAAACAAATATAGCCTTTACAATAAAGGAAACTAAGAATACGAAATAGAAAACAAAATTTGCAAAAGTGAGTTGCAATGTGACCAAAATTTGACAATTGCCTACTGCAGGTTGAAATCAGTTATGTAGATACTTCGATATAAGAGTTTTTTTGAGAGATGCTTTAAAAGAATAGAGAGATGAACAATGCCTTATTGAATTTGGTAAGGAGTTCCAAACATCTGGTCCATGATGTCTTACTGATTTTTGTGCTAAAAGTATTTTAGGATTTTCTAAGTGATAATTTGTTGAACAACGGGTGGGGTATGTGTGAATGTTTGAGTTTAAACTGTAAATATTGTGAAATAGGGATGGTAGTTGATTATGAGAATATTTATACATAAAAATGCATGTCTGAAAAATGTGAATATCTTGTATTTTTAATGTTTTTAAACGCTGAAATAAAGGTTCCGTGTGTGATATATAATGTGAGTTAGTGATCATGCGAATCGCTCTCTTTTGAAGCAAAAATAAGGAATTAATTCTTGTTAAACTACAATTAACCCATACAATATTACAATATATCACATGTGATAAAATTAGAGAATTGTATAATACAATCATAGATCTTTCAGAAAGAATTTTTTAAACTTATACAGTATTCCAATATTCCTTGATATTGATGTATGTATATTACGTATATGCTCATTAAAATTTAGATGAGAGTCAATAGTGACTCCTAAAAATTTAACAGATTGTTTTTAAATGAGAGGCAAGCCATCAATCTCAATATTACAATTTCTTATATCATGTACGTTGGTCTGTTTAAAATGAATGAAATTTGTTTTACTAAGATTTAATGACAATTTATTAGATTTAAACCACCTAGAAATTTTCATTAATTCACAGTTTAACCGCGTTATGAGCGTATCAAAGTTTTTATGGGAATAAGAAATACTCGTATCATCAGCAAAGATGATAAAATTTAAAAGTGAAGAGGTTTCAATAATATCATTTATATAAATAATAAAAAGCAATGGACCCAATATAGATCCTTGCGGTACTCCACATTTAATTGTTAATTTTGTTGATTCATGATTTTGGAAAGATACATATTGTTGTCTGTCTTGTAAATAATTAGTAAACCATAAAAGAGCTTGACCTCTTACGCCATAGTATTGTAATTTATGAATTAATATTTTATGATCAATCGTATCAAAAGCTTTTGACAAGTCCATAAATACTCCAACAATATGTTCACTGTTCGCAAAAGCCTCAATTATTTTATCATACATATGCAAAATTGCGTAATCGGTAGAATGACCAATTCTAAATCCGAACTGGTTAGGAATCAATGAATTATTTTTTTGTAAGAAAGTGTTAAGTCTTTTATATATTATTTTTTCGAGAATTTAATGAGCATAGAAAGACAAGGAAATCAAGGTAGTAATAGCCCCGACACCATTTGTGTTGTCCCATAGCTTTCTGTGTACAGTGTTTGTTACTTTACCAAGACTTGGCCAAATTCATTATGATTTTGATGACTCCAGACTCTTGCAGTGCACACAAATACTTACATGCTACATGATCAACTGTTTCTGATCCATTTCACACCTTTTCTTTCACAATGCAATCGCATTACCAGAACTCACCTTTATCTTTAAAATCTCCTTATAATTCAATTTCTCTCTTATTCTCAGTGACGTCTAACGCAAAATGCACTCCCAAAATCTTAATTTCTTTAACCACATTTCCGAAGGGAAGTTTTTCTGATTTGTCTTTGTTTTTCCCTAATTTCATAATATTAGCTTTTTCCGCATTTACCCGTAAACCACTTATTTTCTCAAAAAACGTATACAACTCCTTTACTCTTTCTACAGATTCTATATTTCTAACAAATATTGTCATGTCATCTGCATATGAAACTTGTTTGACTTCAATTCCTCCAATATTAACGCCTTTCATAACCTAATGTTGCCAATATTTCAATAGCGAGAATAAATAAATAGGGCGAGAGTGGATCTCCTTGCCTTACCCCTTGCTTAATATCAAAATAACCAGTAGCAAAACCCCCATTCATAACACAGCTACTTACATTACTGTAAATAGTTTTTACCCACGAACAAAATGAGGGACTGAACCCATTTTCGAAAAAGCATTTGATTCCGTATCTCATACTTTCTTATTTAGAGTCTAAGAAAGGTTTGGGTTCAGTCCCTCATTTTGTTCGTGGTATAAACTATTTACAGTAATGTAAGTAGCTGTGTTATGAATGGGGGTTATCCTACTGGTCATTTGAAACGATTTTAAAACAATGTGACCCAAATATTTCTGTACATGGACAATTAACCTACCAGCATCGGGTCATTGACTGTCCTCGGCACACTCGACATTCACAACAAACGACCCCCATCCTCTCTCTCTCTCTTTCCCTGTTTCTCTCTCTTCAAACTTCTCTCCTTCTTTTTTTACTTAACCTTCCTTTTCTATTCTTCTAGCAAGTACTTGTATGATGATTATTGTTGTCTCGCCGAAATCTGACTCTCTTAATTTTCATTAATGTATTTCATGTAATTAGGAATAATATGTTTATTTAATTATGATCATTCCATTCCCTGCTCTCTCTCTATCTCTCTTTCTCTCTTCCTTTCTCTCTTTGTACCTCCCCTTTTCTCCCACCCTCTCTCTCTCTCTACTCCATTCGCTTTATCACTCTCACTTTCTTGAACCATATACCTTCCCCTGCCCTTGTATATCTTCTGCTAGTACATCCTTTCACGTAATGTACATTTACGAACGCAATATTATTATGCTGTATTGTCAATATGTTACAGATTTATTTACTATAATAATAATAATAATAAATTACATTATAAAGCGCTTAATACAATGTTTCTAAGCGCTTAACATACAAGTAAGGTACAACATAAAATAAACATACAGCAATAATAATACATAATTCTAATAATAACATTACAGATAATTAAAACTGCCCTATAAATTACTATTACCGGTAAACAAAAAATACTTCAAACTTGCCTTAAAAGACTCTACAGATGGGGATTGACGAATAATAATCGGTAAACCGTTCCATAATTTAGGGGCTCCGTAACGGGTATTGGTTCGGGGACCAGGGGCGTATTGTAAATTAGCATGTGTAGTTGACCGTAATGAACGTGATGGAACAATAGGTTTGAGAAGGTCGTTTAAATATGATGGAGCATAACCATGTTTAATTTTGAATAC
>JAVYIG010013975.1:0-44100 GCA_035222895.1 Strongylocentrotus droebachiensis | reverse complement strand
CTATTCTCCATTTTATACATTATATACATGGTTAAATTTACACTGAACCGGTTTCACTGCCCAATCATTAGTCAAAAAATACATTTCCATTATTTCTACATTGGTTTATATCAAAACACAAAGTCATAAATACGAACCTACATATATATATATCTCAAAAGCATTCCCAATCTTTTGTTTAGTCATCAAGTCTATCACATCCTATGTACAGTAATGCCTCACCTAAATCATTGAATTTTTCACAAGAGATAAACTAAAAGCCATACATACAACCACACAACTTCAATTTATACAATTCAATAGATATATATATTTATATATATATTTCTTTATGCCACATAATAAATGGGCAAAAAAATAAACAAACATTTCCTTTTGAAACAGGATGTACATCCTGTATATAATTAAATAAAAACGTGACAAAGGAATAAAAGCAAAAATGTGACAACTATAAAATCAGAATAATCATCAATTCATTCACCTGTCCTTTTTGCTTCTTCAAATAGTATGCAGACTTGTAATTCTAACTCTAAGTTTACAAACTATTTATCTCTTTAATCGATATCAAGAATGAATTTCTAAATTTAGACTGACTGACCTTTAGCTAGAGTTGTTTAAAGAAAAGATGGTTAAAGAGCTAAGCAATACTAGGAAAATTGACATCATTCATTAAAAGGTTATAAGCAGCTGTGCTCATTGAAGTTGACTAAAAGTCTGAAATTAATGAACAATAAATCACTAAAAGATTGTGCTTGGCAAGGATAAAAAACGAAACAAGAAGTACATATATAATCAAGTAAAAAGACAAGTCGTTGCTTCAAATTTACTACCAGAAAGTTGTTCTGATTTACCTCTGTGGCCTTTCAAAGTGTTAATTATTATTATAAATAAATATGCTACACATGTAGAAAGGAAAAGAACTTGGGTTTAACTGTAGATATATATGGACAGGTTCATCAACTAATATTCAAGCATTGATTAAAAATATGATCATACTGATTTCCCGGTTTTGCAGTACACCTGTATATGGCTTTGAATGAAAAATAAGTACTGCTTCATCTGTATTTAAAAAATATATAAAAGAAGGGATAACTGGCTCTACGGAGAATGAAAATGAGCAATTTTGCACCTAAGTTTAATAACTGGCGGACAAACCCATTGTGCTATCTAATTCTTGTAACTTTAATTTGGAAATAAACGGAGAGTGCATTTGCAATTTGGCTAATGGCCATTACACGAATACACATAAAACATTTTTAAATACTAGTTCAAATGAATTAAACATACCTACAGTCACAAAAAATACATGAGACATACTGCTCTCACCGGCATCCTGTGCAAATCAAATATAGATTTATAAACACTTATGTTGATTGTCACTAGTCTACAGAAATTACAAAAGATTACAGTCATCTTGTTGAATACCTGAGATAATCTAAACAGAGCGACTAAACTTTTGATACCACTACAGATAAAGATGAGTGCTGGTCATTTAAAATCCAATTTAACTGATGGGCATGTACACAAGAAACTGTCCAGAAGCGATTAGAAAATGTCATCAAGAAACGATGATTATCCAGTACGTAGGAGAAATTGTTTAGGCCAAATTGTCTAGGCTTATTGTCAGATATCAATTTTGTTGAAAATCACAACCAGTGAAAACCACTGCACACAGATATAAGATTCAAGTAATGTTTCAGACCCAATTGTTTGCTATTTTGCTGGTCCCAAACAACCAATTTACTTCCCAATGAAAAGAAATCATTTTCGACAGTTTGTCCAAAAATGCAGTATCACAAACAAAACTCTAAGGATGGCCTTCATGTATTATCTGTTTAGGGATGATGAAATGTAAAGAGATGAAAACACAAAGAAAAACCAAGATGAATAAGACTGCATCTCTAATGTGCCTATATGTATGTTCATGTGACCTTTGGCATCTGACCTCACAAACCTAAACTCTTTTTATTTAATCTTGTTGAGCTCATTCATACATGTACATGGACTTGAGCCCAGTTTGGTCGACATTGGTTCAATTTTTGTTAAGTTATCACAGTAACAAGCTATTTTCTAGGAATTTTATTAACATAATCATGACCTGTTGATCTTTTACATTTGGTCTCTTGTAATCTACTCTTACACATCATTGTAAAATTAGATTACGAGTGTGTGTGACATGAGAACACAATGTGTGGTATTCTCGAGAGCAGACTAACTTTAGTCCATGGTTTAATATCCACCGACTTAGTATGGAATGCTAAGTGTCCATATGAATATATTTTGGAATGATTTAATATGCCCCTAAATTACCATGATAACATAATTATATAACAGTTATATTGTTGTTTATTCATTTTGTTATTACATTTTATTTTAATTTAGTGACAGATTAAATTATTCAAAAACATATTCATATGGACACGTGGCATTCCGTACTTAGTCGGTGGAATAAACCATGGACTTAAGCTTTTGAGCATACCACCCAATATGGCTAGATTATGTGGGTTTTTATATCTGAGGAGGGTTACTCAGAGACTAGCTGGGTATCACCTTCTCATCATAGACTGCCCTCCCATGGACGGTTTCATAAAGCGATGGTAGTTTGGGTACATTCCCGGCTGGTTGTGTTGCTGGCGGGCTGCCATGGCCATCTCCATTTGCATCTGCATGCTTTGTTGCTCCATGAAGCCTGGGGTACCACTGGCATGGTAGCTGTTGGACATCATCCTGGCCTGCATGTAGCCATTCATGGGTGCGGTAGGGTGTCGAGGAGACGCCTGGTACTGGCCTAGGTAATTGTAAGGACGCGTGGCATTGCAGTGCGGCTGGACGGTTGGCATCATGTTAGGGTGAGGACTTGTTGGGTTGTGCGTCGGGTGTCCTTGGAAATGGCCGTAGGGCTTGTAATTTGTAGGATGCATACTGTGCATTGCTGCTGCGGCTGCTGCTGCAGATGGTGTCTGGGTACTACCCATCTGCTGCTGAAGGTGATGTGGAAGATGTTGCCCAAAATGTTGTTGCTGTTGCTGCTGCTGCTGTTGTTGTTGTTGTTGCTGCTGCTGCTGCTGGAGGGAGAGAGCTGGATTCATCTGATTGGGATGTGTCTGCTGCTGTGGCATCTGTGGTTGATGCAGTTGCTCTGCCGCCGCAGCTGCTGCTGCTGCTGCTGCAGCCGCACGTTGCTGATGTTGCATTGCACGTCGTTCCTGCCTCAACGATGGTGTTCCACTCTGGATGTGCTGGACCATTGCTTCATGTCTTGTTCCAGATGCTGGTTCTTGCCTGCGAGGGGTCATAGTTTCTTGGCGCTGCTGAGGGAAGGTACCCTGGCGGTGAGGTGTTCTAGTGTCTTGCCTTGGTTGTGCGACGGTCTCCTGGAGATGTGGTGTCATGGGAGCCTGCCTTGTCATAGCATCATGCCTTTGAGATGCCATGTTGTCCATGATATGAGGTGTAATGGCATCTTCCCGATGAGGAGTGGCTGTGTCTAATCTCTGGACAGCCATTGGGTCCTGCAGGTGTGGGGTCATATTCTCCTGACGATGAGCAGTCATCGCTTCCTGCATATTATGAGCCATGGGGTCCTGGCGATGGGGTGTAGCTGTTTCCCTTCTGATCTCCTGCACCTGCATGTGCTGTGCCATCGCATCGGTCCCATGCGGTGTTGAAGTGTCTCTTCTAGCATCAGGTATGTGTGCCGTTACACTCTCTGGTCTGTGAGCCATCATGGGGTTGTGCATGTGAGGGTTCATCATCTCTGGCCTCATGTTATTGGTCATGTTATCCTGATGATGCTGTAGCATACTAGGCTCCTGCTGCATATGACTCGACATATTGGTGTCCTGCAGTTGAGACGTCATGGAGTCATGGCGATGTCTGTGAGGTGTCATCACATCTTGCCTCTGTTGTGAGTGTACATTCTGCCTCTGCTGTTGCATCATTTCTTGCCTGTGTTGCTGCTGTTGCTGTTGCTGCTGCTGCTGTTGTTGTTGCTGATGTTGCTGCTGCTGCTGCTGCTGTTGTTGCACTACTTGATGCTGCATCCCAACTGCACTATGCATAGTGTCCATGCCATGCTGTTGCTGCATATCAGGCCGATGTTGGGTCATAATTTCAGCTCCATGATGGGTAATGTGATCTGCTCCCTGTTGTGGTAATCTGTGATCAACCACAGGCTGTTGGACAGCTCCTGGCTTTACAAGGCCAGAATGTTGCTGCTGCTGCTGCTGCTGTTGTTGCTGTTGCTGTTGTTGCTGCTGCTGCTGTACATGATCCACTGCAGCCATAGACACTCTACGTTGAGGAGTCTGTCTATGAGCCTGAGAGACAGGTGGAGTGACATTCCTTGGCATATGCACTTGAGTGTTCTGTATTGGGGGTGTCTGCACTGGAGGTGGTGTAGGGTTCTGCGGAGGTGTCAGATTAGCAGTAGGCTTTGGTGATCTCGGGACTGTAAGTGGATTGTTTGGCAAAATATCATTGGTCAGCTGCTGAAGTTTCGCTAAGCTGCTTGTGGAACCTCTCTTGTTCTGTGTCTGCTGGCCTCCTGGTCCAAACATGACGTTATTGTTGGAATTGTTACCGTTGTGTCCAGTGGGTGACCCAAGCGGAGGCTTCATGACACATCCAGCTCCAGGTTGTCCCATTGGAGAACAAACCTGTGGACTGCGCATCTGAGGGCTGCACACAGGTGCATTATGCATCTGCGGACTGCATGATGTTGCTGAGCTAATCACTGGACTTGTGACTGGCGGATAAGTCATGGCAGGGCTGCAGGCTGGACCGCTGCTTCTAGCAGGACTGCACGTTTGGGTGTACACTGGGCTGCAAACCTGGTTGTTATTGTTCAGAGCAGGACTACACGCTGACACGTTCATGACTGGGCTGCACACCTGGGTGTTGATTAGACCTGGGCTGCAGAGTGGATTGTTGTTGTTCATTGCTGGACTGCACATGGGTGCACCCATTGCAGGGCTGCAGACTTGTGGACTCTGCAGATTATTGATCTGGTGTGGACTATTCATTTTTCCCAGCTGTGGACTATTGAGGGAATTCATTTGTGGACTGATACTCGGCACTGGCTGCCCCATGCCAGGTCTTCCAGGTGGGCTAGATTGTTTGGGACTGTATCCTTGCTGCTGCTGTTGGGGTTGTTGCTGTTGTTGTTGCTGTTGCTGTTGTTGTGCTTGCTGTGGGCCTATGTTAGTACTGCAAATATCTGCATGGGGACTATTGAGATTATGGTGCATACCTCTTACCCCCGCCATACCAGGGTTGGACATCATCTCTGCCGGATCTAGGCCATGATGATCAGCTATTTCCATACAGTTCCTGTACCTCCTCACAGGGTTACTGCAAGACTGATAGCCCATCTGCATGCCATGTTGAGTCATATCACCCGAACGTCCATATTCTGGCATGCCCATTGCCTGCATGTTCTCGTGGGTGTTGCCACCTATGGAAGCCTGCATGTTGTTCTGGCATGCAGATATGTTAGGGTGGTGCATCTGCTGCGGGATCTGTCCCTGAGAACCCAACATTTGGGGCTGCTGCTGATCAGTCTGAGGGGCCTGCGAAGCATCTATATGCTGCTGTGTTTCAAGGTGAACATTTGTATCCATACGCTGTGAGTCCACATGATGTACCACGTGTGAGTCCATTTGTGGTGGGGTGGAATTGATCACTGGTTGCGATTGTTGCTCTGTTGCTGGATGTTGCGGCGGCGTCATCATCTGGGGTGCGGTGTCTATGACCCCAGGTACACTGTCCATCATCTGTTGAGTAGTATCCATACTTTGAGTGGTATCTAAAGCTGGAATGGTATCTAATACAGGCACAGGTTCCATTGATTGCGGGGTTGGCATGGTGTTAGGCATATCCATCAATGATCGCTCTACAACATCCTGGTTTTCCACATTGTTGGACCCTTCTACGGAGGACAAACCAGTGTTCAAGCACATAGGCGATGTGTCTAGTGACTGTGGTGTATCCATCACTGAAGCCACGTCTATAGCAGGTACCTCCGTTGATGCAGGAGGCACAAGGGGTGGCTCGTTCAACCCCAAAATATCCATGTCGCTGCAGCTATTCCGAGACCTTATTTCCTGCGTATCACTACCACTGAAGTTTTGAAAATCTGATTCAGAGTTAGGCTGGTATGTTTGCTCATGATCATCACTATCAGCCATGCACTCTGGAGATCTTATACCCTGAGATTCCATTTCCATGATGGATTCAATAGCCTCAGCGGTCTCCATATCCTCCGCTTCCGTTGGTTCTATACCTTTAGGTTCCTGAAAGTCCATCATCTCTCCGCTACTCACTCCTGAATGTTCTCCAGGATTCTCAAAACGATTTCCTTGAGGGCTGCTCTCTCCTGCAACATTAGTGCTATGATCACTGTGGCTACTGAAACTATGTTCTTTCAAATCCTCTACACCATCTCTGCTTTGAGCAGGAGAGTGTGGTGACAGAATATCATGTAACTGCTCTTCATCATCATCATCATCATCCTCCAATGTTTCTTTCCTATCAGTTGGCACCAAGTTCTCTCCCTGATCTTTGTTCGTCATGGTTTCCTTAAGGCTGGGAGGACTGCCATGCATCTCTTCATCGTAGCGCTCTAAGAAAGGACTCGTACGATTCAACACAGGACTATTTACGGGAGATTCCACTTTTGCAAGGGTAGGAGGACCATCACCGTCAATCTCACTTTCCTGGTGGTCATCTTCTTCAGCGGATGAACGCTCCTGCAGTTCCTCCACCCTTTTACCTTCCTCCTCCTCCTCGTCTTCTGATGATGATGAAGATGAAGACGACGATGTAAATGAGAGTCTAGATCTAGTACAGCTGCTTTCTTCAGGTATTTTAGAAATGGGCATGACAGTGCTTTCCACCTCTGGCTCCAATCTAATATCAGTACTGTGATTATCAAGAATGTCATCATTTTCTGTTTTTTCATCACTGTCTTCACTGGCATGTTCACTAAAGGCATCCCCTGAGGGCACTATGTGCTCTGTCTCCTGTGAAAGAGTCTGAGAATTGATTTGATCATTGGTCTTCATGCTAAGGTCCGCAGGAGTGTCCTGTTGTATGGTGTTTTCAGTATTATCATCGCTATCCTCATCATCACTGTTTCCACCTGGTTCATCATCACTGCTTAACTCCGTGTCTGCTTCTCTCCCTTTCTCAATCTCGTCCTCATCAACTTCCACTTCAGCATCTGAATCTTCATCAATATCTTTAGCATCCCCGGATTTCTCTTCACTTATGCTCTCAGTAGTACCATTATTCCAAAGTGTGTCACTAGTCTTTGTAGATTCCTCCGCAGTAGCTTTAGATGTCTCATTGTCATCACTGTCACTGCTGCTGTTGGAGCTACTACTGCTTGAGCAGTCAAGGCCATTTACACAAGCCTCACCACTTTGAGTTCTTTGTGGATTTGCTGCAGTAGCAGCAACATCTTTGGATGCCTTTGGACTAACATTTGTCATAGGTGGTGTTGTATTGTTTGTATTAACATCTGCTTTTTCCTCAGGTGCAACCTTGTCTGGGTCTTTGGTCCTGATATCAAGATCGGAATCACTGTCACTGTCCGTGGTGCTACTGATATCTATTGCTACACTCAACTGGAGTGGTTTACTCCTGACCAGTTTAGGTGGCACTTTTTTCTTTGGTCTGACCACCTGTTTGGTGAGTCTAAGGAGCCTGGCAAAGTCTTCTTCATCCGACGATGATGTGGTATCGTCGGAATCGAGCACAGGCCCGAGGGGTAATGGCTTGACACTCAGGGTTCGTGAAGGTGGTGTTGCACTTTTTGGCACAGCTGCTTGGAGTGATGGAGGTGGTGGGGTCGGGGGCTTCGGTTTGGGTTTTGGCTTTGGCTTCTTCTTACGTTCCCAAAGCGGAACACGCTTTCTCCTCCTCCTGCGCTTCTTGACTGCTGGTGGCCCGTCTTCCGATAGTTTCGCCCGCTGAAGCCCCCTAGGCCACCCTCGCCTTTGATCTATGGGGGTAGCGGGCCCTCCGTTTTTTGGACGCCCTCTGGTGGTGGTGGACGTGCCAGGGGTAGAACCTGTACTTTGTGTAGAACCCTTGCTGGATGAGGTGCCCGTTGTTGCTGGGAAGGCAGGTTTTATTTTAGGTGGGCGGCCAATCCTGGGTGGAGGTTTGGGTGGCTCAAAGTCACTGTCTGAGCTGGTGAAGCCACCATTTATTTCCGAGCCAAGTTTTGATTTCACAGCAAGCTTGCCTTTCCCTCCTTTACCTGTAAAAGAATACAAACAAAGAAAGAAACAAAGATTAGCTATAATATATGACCATGATCAATAACACATACTCTGGTTTATCTTCGAAATCCTGATAAAAAAAAATTTGTTAAGGATTCTTAGAATGGAAAAATGTTGTCTGCTCAAAATATTTCCTAGCTTTGGGTTGTCCTGGTGATTTAAAAGAGACCAGATAAAACCTGAATGACATGAAGCAACTGGGATGCAACTTCTATGATAACTAAACTGCCTACATCCAGAAATCTAATCCTACTGCAACTAACAATGCAGTAATGCATTATAACATTTACCTGACTACCCCCAATTGATTTTGAAAGGGGGCTGGGGTTGAAAAACGATAATCCTTCACACATTTCTTTGGGACTGATATCAAATACCTGTAAATGTAAAGGCTACCAAACTTCGCGATTCAGCTCATTAATCACATGATAAATTAATCAAAAGCTGAGCTTTCTGATGCCGACCAAGCTGAAGGGGCATTGAAGGAAACGTCCAACTAATGGCAGCACGTCGCTGTCCACGTTTTTAACAGCACATCACTGTATATATATATTTATATCCTGCATCAAAAATTTGTTGGCTTTTGATTGGTTGAGAGCTCGTCACATGACCAAAAATATTTGACCTATTTTTAGAAAGTACTATATGAGAGTACTATTTTGGTTTACTATTTGGGAGTTGGAAAACAAATGTGAATTTTTTCTTTGAATTGAATCAATTTTTTTTTCTTCAAATCTTAATTTAATGAAAACAAAATATTTTTAATCTTTTTAGAAAAAAATTGACATGAATTTTTTTTTCTCCCCCCAATTTTTTTTTTTTTTTTTTAAATAAATTGTTGATGCAGGATATAAAACAAATATACCATGCCTTCTATTTGAGGTACTGGTTATACTATGGGCCTCGGTGACTCCAAAAGTACCATTTGCTATTGGAGTCACCTCTTGCGCATAGTTTTAACCAGAACCTCTCCAGGCAGTGTATATTTGTATAATATAGATATATATTGCACCTGGATTGATGCCTACACACATATTAGACATGGCACACACCACACTGCAGTGCGTAATCTTTGTTGCATGAAGTAGCATTTAACGAGGAAGAAGAAGAAGCTGAAGAACTCACCCGTTCCTTTCTTGGTGCCCTTGCAACCTGCCAATTTGCCTTTTGCTGCATTTTTGGATTTCAGTCCCTTCAGAGGTAGCTTCAACTTGGACTTGGTCAGTTTCTTGGTACCAAGCCCCAGGCCTCGTTTCACCTGATGAGAGAGAGAGAGAGAGCAAACAAAATTGATTCAGAGACAACATACAAGGGTAATGATTGTAACGCGGATGTAACATTGAGAGCTTCATCTAAAAGAAGAATATCCACAAGATTTCTGTTTCAAAGAATATACATTATTCAGAATGGGGAAAATACATGGTATTGCTCATTTTCTCCCTGGAAATCTCAAAGAGCAAAATAAAAATGCATGACTATCTTTCTTCCTATTTTTCGACAGAAAATATCAAAAGAGCATGCACGAATTGACAAAGTAATTTCCAAGTAGTTGACAGTTCATGCCTTTAAAGCCTGCCTGCATTAGTTTGGCCAGGGGGATTAGACCTCCCTGCAAGGTCACTGACAGGTTGTTATCTCATCAACTCAGCTCTCAATTAACATAAGAAAAAGAGGATCATGGGGGACCAACAGGCACCGATTAGGCAATGCAGACATTGTTATATATAGGGCACAAGTAGCTATAAGTAGTGCAGTGGGGCTTTAAATTCTCTGTATTTTCAATGATTCTACTTTCATTCTTACCTTTGAATTCTTCTTATTTTTCAGTGGTGACTTGAGTTTCTTCTTGGGGCCTGTTCTGACTGGAGTGGTCTTTGGTCGACTGGTTTCCTCTGCGATGAAGAGATTGGGTTGCCCGCTGTCAGAGTCTGAATCCATGTTGGTGGCGCTCTTCTTCTTCTTGGACAGGGGCTCGTCGGCCACCGACTGCAGGACTGGGATCTTCCGTCTCCTCTTCCTCATCCTCTTCTGCCTGGTATGGACCTAACGACGTAAAAGAAAGGAGTATGGTATCAGCAAGGGGTACATATATCAACAGGGCCCTGCTTCAAAAACTTATTATCAACATATGAATTTTTTTTTTAAATCTTAATATTAAAGTTTATAACTTATAATTGAATTGAATTGAATTGATCTTTATTTCATTCATCATTAAAACATCATAACAAATATATAAAATACAAAACATAGCGTACAAGTTAATAAGAAAAATTTACAATAGGATAAGACAACAAAAATATATATGAATGTGGTATTAAAGTTTATAGCTTATAACTGTTACAAGCTCCTGAAATCATTGCATTTGATTGGCCGAGAGGATATGTGTGATAAAATGTTAGCATATATATTATTGATAAGTACTTTTATCGAACAGGAACATGGTCCAATAACACTCAAATTTAGAGACTTTTTTTTTTTTAATACAATGACCATAATCCCTTACAATGTCAATTTATCAATTTAGGTATTAGGAATCAAATGAGCTATTTCTTTCTTGCTAGAAGCAAACTAGGTCCAACTATAGTGAAAGTATGTCATATTCAAGAACTACTTTTGCTTTGATGAGCAGGAAGAAAGGAAACAGCAAGCAGTGAGGTAAATGATTAGTTCATAAGTGCATTATATATCCATTTACTTCATAAGGGCAGTTTGCGACAGTGACAAATTTGAAATTTGAAAACGAGAGAAAATCAAGCAATGAGAAGGCTAGAGATATTGTGAAAGTGATATCACATAATTTCAAACAGCAATTTATAGACAGTATCAACATAATTATATGGAAATAAATGACATAAAAATATGAGAGATTATTACATCATCAGGAATACCATATTTTTGTTCACACTGCAAATAGAAATATAGAAGCTAGAGAGCAAAGAGGAGGGGGGTAGAGGAGGGGGGTGGTGGAGGGGTAACCCTTTTTTTGTTTTTGTGTGTTCAGGGCATTTTTTTTCTCTGTTTGATGAGGGTTGTAGCTTTTTTTTTGCTTTACAGCCAACCTGCCTGTACATTTAGTTTTACATCCCCCACTAGGCTCTCTCATCCATGCCAACAATGTACGACAACATACATATGCATACAATTCCTACATAATATGTTAGACAGGATATAGATAAACTTTGCACAATTTTGAAGTGCATTTCCAGCATTACCAATCTAGATAAGCACTTTATAGGCACAGTTTTTATTTATTATTATTAGATACATTACATCTTCAGGAAAATATAAATGGTTGCAAGCTACATGTGCTTGAAGAGAAAAGTTGTGCAATACAGGAAATGTTAAAATACTAGTTAAATCAAATTTATAAAAAAATAAAAAAAATTATCTACAAGCACTACGCTAGTTCACAGTTGCTGTAAATCTAGAAAAGTGTGCATACATGAAATGTTCACAAAAAATATTGCGAGTGTATTCAATTTGGGAAATTTTCATGCCCCAAAATTAATAAATAACATGTGATGCAGCACTGAATTCTTTTTTCTTCTTCAATTTGCGTAAGTTTCTTGCTGTGAAAATGGCAGATTTGTGTGCAATTTCAGAAAGTTTATGTGATGGAAGTATCTGGATTTACGGTATATCATAGAGAGGTTTAAAGATATTGATAGCAGTGCAAAACGGTTACAATGATGAAGAAATAAAAAAAAACTTAATAAATACACTTCCCCCCTTCACCCCCCCCCCCCCCCAATACAATAACAACAACATTCGAAACAAACAAAACAGAGTTTGTATTTCAAGGCTACATGGCAACAACAGCAAAAATATCTACTAAAACATTTACTAACAAAGTCAAAAGAATAATATTTATTATTTTATTTACAACATGCAACTACTCATACTCATAAAGTTAGTGTAGGAGTCAAAGTCATATATCCCATTACCATGTACATTAAGCATGGTTTGATCTTTTGTTTAACAGACTGCTAAGAAAGCATGCATGTGCTTGTGAGTAAACAACCAGGAGACAGATGGCTAAAGACCTATCCGAGGGACTTGGTAATAAGGGTTAATGCCTTTCCAAGGGCAATAGTGCATCGACTTGACGGTTTCGGACCAGGGATCTCCTAGTTATGAGACTACTGCTCTACCACAAAACCATATTACACCTCCAAACAACATGGAAGGTTGTTATAATAATAAAATGGCTGGGCTAAAATACTTATTTTTCCAGGAACCTATAATATACAAGCACTGCTTTTTAATAGGTTCCTCACATTCTACTTAATCTATTATATGAATTTATACTACACGTATTGTATATTTAAAACATTTTTATATTTATGTCTAGATATTTTTGTAAAATGTGGAACAATAAAAACTTAAAACTTGATAATTATTACATCCTCAGAGGATCAAAGATTACTCTGGAATAATAATAATAATCTGGATTTATAAAGCTCTCAATACAAAATACTTTCCGCGTTTTTCAGATATTTTTTATTACCTCGGTCATTGGATTCATTCACTCACCCAGTGTGCACCATCTCCACTCCTTGGGGAGGATTTTTACAATATATGGTAATCGTTGGGCAAATACGGCAATTACTATTAAACACAAAGACTTTCGTCATCCTACCAGGTCCCCATTTCTCTCCTTGGTATGGAGCGGCAAATGTAGATTAATGCCTTGCAAAAGTACCTCAAGGGGGGGGGGGGGGGTCAAAGCTTCCTTTGCATTTCAAGTTAAGTTAAGTTAAATTGCCGCCAGAATGTAGCACTAAAAAAATACATGATCATAGTTGCTCGAGTCAATCTGATGGAGTTGCGTTTTGGTTAGGGGGAGGGGGAGGGGGAACAACAAACAAATTAATACACTGAACAATACAGCTGCAAACTTAAACACTATGTGTGCTATTTAATACAAATATCCATCAATATCAATGATATAACAAAAGGGGAAAGAAAAGAATAAAGAAGGGAAGATAAGAGAAGAGAAAAGAGAAGATAAAAGAGTAGAAAAAAGGAGAAGAGGAGAAACACAGAAAAGAAAAGAAAGACAAGGAAAAGGGAAAAAATAGAAATAAAAAGATGAAAAAGAAAGAAAAAGGAAAAAGAAAGAAAAATGAAAGAGAAAAGAAAGGAAGAAAATGAAACTATCTGCATACTGTTTGTACAAAAGCACCAGTACGATGCTGTTAGGTTAGGTGTATATGACACACTAGTGAATTGCATGCACTATTCAACGTTTTAAAGTACAGGTGTACACTACATTCACACAACTATCAGGGTAATGGAAACAGCCCTACATGACTGCACAGACTCGATACAGCAGGTTATGGGGTTTGTTCACACAATCCATGCTCTCACCTCCTTTGTAAGAGCCGGAGGTAGACAGTCAAATGCAGCCTCCATGCCACGCGAATGAACCTTGAACTGTATAGCACATAAGAACACATTAATTCTTATATACCTATTATGATGTATGTACAAATTACTTGATAAATAAAAGTTTAAAAGGTTTTTTTTTATTTGTTATTCTTATATACCGGTACACAGATCTCTTTGTCCCTGTTCAAATTATTGATCATCAAAAAGTTGGAAGTCTGAATCTTCATAGCAAATGCCATTGCAAATTCTTCCCAAATCAGATCGTAGTCTTCTATTTAACGCAGTCTTTGAAATCTGGTTAGAAAAATGATTACCAGGTACTAAAAATAGTTGACTGACAAAAGTATCACAAATGTAACAGGCATGAGAAGGTTTAATAGTTTACTATATGACTATACTTCTGTGTATCTCTTTACATCTAAATACGAAGAAAACAATATTCAAAGAAGAACAGAGAATTTACGATAGAAAAGCTAGGTTAAAATGTTGTGAAGATGAAAAAGACGAGTGTATTTACAACCAAACTACAATCAAGGAAAAATGAACGAAAGATGTTACTACTGTACACTTAAAGCTCGTTCACATATATACTGTATGTCAAAGAAGTGAAGTGCAGTACGCTTATGTACGCTTAACCTTTAACAATGTTAAATCTGAGATGCATGGCCTTACGTATACTGTAACAGTGTCTGTGATATGGTGTAATATTGAAGCCCTAAAAATATTGCGCTTCAAAATTAAGTGCCTCAAAAAAGTAAAAAATCTTTGAGTGACCGATTTTACCATACTCGTCTCCCTCAATAGACTGTATGTGTTATGAAAACAAAAAATGAAATTTCGATTTCCAATCATAAATTTCTTGATAATGAGACAGGCGATCGGCTTGTAAAGGTCATGGGATTCCTGACTGACCTAAAGGTTTATAATTATGATTGCAGCATGAACAAAATCAAGGATTGTCCTATTTGAAGCTTATGGCTGGGTTTCAGTGAAAGTGTGACTATGGCTTTAATCATAAGTAGCAAATTCAAAGGGAAACTTAACAAGAATAAGTCAAAAACGATGCAAGCTTATGTATTAAAAAAAAACATAATCAGAGTAGATCTTCCAAGACCGGCCGTCATATATACATGTAAATACAAAGACAGTCATACTGTACAAAGATAGCAGATGGAAATCCTGTGAATCTGATAGTAAAATGAAAGGTTCTATAAAATTAAGCTTAACACATTCTACCTGATTCATGGTTATCTAAATACATGTACACATGTATGGTAATATCCTAAGGCTGTGATTTTAGTCAAATCAACATTTGTACGCAAGAGATCAAATCCCGACTTCGACAATTTATTTATTTTAATTTTTTTAAATGTCAAAAGCGGGGGTGCGGCCTATACGGCGCTGCGGCTTTATCGCCGGCAAATATGGTATGTAACATTGGTTTGAGATCTGCTACTTTACATGGAAGATGAAATCATTTGATGAATATTTTTATGAAATGAATAAATATAGCAGTGCCTTGTCAGAATCATTCCTGTTTCAGTTGCTTCTCTTCAGAAGATTAGCTTTATAAATGTTTCTTTTACTCTTCTTTTACAGTATTAAGTTATCATTTGAAGGGGGAAATAAAATCTGCACTTTTGCATTCATAAATGTTTTATCATAAACCTTTTTTTAGATCAACTCAAAATAAAAATTATGCTGATAAAAAAATGAATGAGGACATCAAAAACACCATTTTTTTCTACCTTCTACTTAGTGACAGAGGGTGGAATAGGAAACACATTTTTTAAAGCTGTAGGGAAAAAGAATATTAAATTTGATGCAACTTAATATACTTTTATTCAATCTAGATGTGATATTAATTTTAAACAATTGGGTGAATATTAAGAAGACTATTAATTAACAGTGAACACTTTCCTGGCAAGATACTAGTCTAAAATGCTAAAATAAATTGAAATGAAATGATGTACTAGTAAACCAGATATGAAAAGAAGCCTGCTCTTCCAAATTGACTTTATAAAGATATTGGTTTTGAAGAAGAAAAAAATTGTTCCTGTTTTAATGATTGTTATAACTTTAGTACTACTGTCATTAATCCTTGAACCTACATGTACTACAACTACTACTACCACTACCATTAACATTACCACTACCACAACACACCACTTCCACCACTACTTTTTATGAGGTTTTTGCTAATATAGCCCCTCAGAGTTTTGCTACCATCATGATGTACATGTACCATGTGAGAAACGATTTCAATTGATTTCTGCAGAATGGTGCTTGTCCTCGGCAATAAACTTCTTTAGGCCTGTCTTAATCAGCTCAAGATTGCCAAATAGCCCGCTATATCTGATTTGGGAAACAATCCCGAAGTTACAAATCGCGTCTTCATCAGCTCGAGACTTGACCTCGAAACTTGAAACTCAAGCTCGAGATATTTTGCTCAGCGATCATGCATAGTGCGAGTCTTCGGGCTGGTGAAGACGCACCGGACAAATAGCAAGATATTTTGCAAGCTAGCCCAAGATATCATGGGATGGTTATCTCGACCAAATATCCAGCTAATTGCAACTTCGGGCTGATGAGGACGCAAATTAACTGGATAATTTGCAAACGGGATAGTTCACATAGCGAGATATTTGGCAATCTTGTGCTGATGAGGACAGGCCTTTATGATGCTTTGGATTGATGCTAATATAAGTTTTCTAACGGGGTGTGGCACTTATGTCCTGCAGGATTGGGCTACGGTCATACAGCAAATAAAAAAGAAAGTGAAATAGGAAAAGTGACTTTGCATGCATGAGAGACCTGTGACTATCATGCAGAATTGCCCAATTGTTGAAAGCCAAAGTAGGGATGAGCAAATTGTGGCGATTTGGGGGAAGGGAAAGCTTTAAATTTGATACTTGCATTCAAGAAGTTCAACATTATAAAAGTATGCGAACACTCATGTGAAAATGTATCGAGATGGGTGCAGATGTATTATAAAACTATCTACTTTGCATGAAATGGAGTGAGACTATCAAGACTAATTTGCCATCAAAACCAAGTCTGATTGATGCTTGCCAGAATTTGCTGAAAAGAGGTGAATATAGATGCCACTTTGAGAGAAGCCTACGGCGGTAAGAAGAGAAATGAATTTAAAAGTGAAGTTTGGCCGTGGGTTGAGAAAATTAAGGGGTGCAACACTACAGCTGAAATTAGCCATCAAAAAGAGAGTGCAGAGACTTTGATAGTAGACAACAGAAATGGCCAATTTGAGAACCAATTTCTCTCACCTGGTTAGTTAGTCGAGGAGGACAATCGCATTCCTCCGCGTTGATAGGGTGGGGATAAAGTAAGCAAGTAGTCTGTTATGGGAGATGGACGATTGGATGTGTAATGCAAGGGAGAGGGAGGGGGAGGGGGGGGGGGGGGAAGAAAAGAGAAATTGGAGGATGAAGAACAAATTGAGACAAAGAAAAATAGATCAAAATAAAAATCAGCAAATTAAAACGTATGATCACGGGGGTCAAAAGAAGCATGGATGGGGGTAGGTTTGTGCGTCTGGGGGGGGTGTTTCACAAAGACTAAAATCGACTTTAAGTTGGACCTAACTATGTACAAATCATCGTCACAAATCTACAGAATTTACATTTTTGATAATTCATTATTGAAAAAAAAGACCAATGGTGAGAGCAACCAGTGGCATGAACAGCCTGCCATAGATAAGTCCAACTTAAAGTTGATCTTAGTCTTTGTGAAACACTCTCCTGGATTAGTACATATTTACAATCACATTTAGGGACATTAAGCATCAACTCTCCAGCTTCAAAACAATACACTAGATGTTTTGCTTTCATTCCCATATTCATTTTTTTTTTAATGCAACAGTGATTGTACCATCTATGAAAAATCATTTTTTTTCAGACATAGTTGAGCCCTACTGTAATATAAGATGTACATGTTACTGTGATTATATGACCTATTGCTGTTCCGAATGAACGTAATACACTCGTCCAAAAGCGTCACTTATTACAGGTCCATACATATACATGTACAGTACATACACAAGATTGCTGTAGGTCCTCTACTGACTTCAGATTTCTTTATAGTCCTGGGGGGTGTTTCACAAAGATTCTAAGTCGAACTTAACTCTAAGTTGGACTTAAATATTATGGAGAGCCATGTGTAGCATTATAATGAAATATATTCAAAAGCAAACATTCAAGTATTTAAGACTTTTCATAAATTCCACATCAAGAACATGAAATCTCCCATGATTATAGAAAATATGAACGATTTAAATCAACATTTTATACCTTTCAAAATAACTTTTACCAAAAAAATTCAAGGATGCTAATGGCTTTCCATAACTATTAAGTCCAACTTAGAGTAAAGTTCGACTTAGGATCTTTGTGAAACACCCCCCTGGACTAAGATCGACTTTAAGTTGGACCTAACTATGGCAGGCTCTTCATGTCACTTCAACATTCGCTCCTGTGGCAAGTGCCCCCGGTTTAATTTTGTCAAACGCTTAAGGTTGAGGTTGGAGATGAAATTGAGTTTTAAGTTAGTTAGTGATAGTGTTCAGTCCAGTTGGATTTTTCAAATTTGGTTCGTACAGGAAATTACTACGGAGCAATTGTCAGTCGCAGGAGCATGTGTCCTACAACCGATCTTTCATCCCTGCCAGGACCCTATCCTTTTTTATTGTCTTCATACTGACCTAATAAAAAAAGTTATAGGATACATGTAAATGTAACTATGGTGATACTGTACATATAATTCAGAATCCTTTGTAACTATGGTGATACAAGTAATTTAGCATCCTTTGTAACTATGGTGATACAAGTAATTCAGCATCCTCCCACTGCCACTTAGCTCTACAATTTGACCATCCCGAAAACCGCATCTGTATGAAACCTACCTTCTTCTTTTTCATCTTGGTTTTGACAGGGCTCGCATCAGCAGCATCCCGGGCGAAGACATCTCGAGTGAGGGTGAGCTTGTTGGGAGAAGAGATGCGCGGAGAGAGAGACCCTTGACGTCTTTCCCGCTCCAGGTCGCTCACCAAGGCACCCATCTTTTGAACCTTTACGATAGAAGTCAGGAAGTCAGACACATTCACTCAAAATTGCTTTTGATGATTAACTTACTCTGTTCACATTGATGATTATTTCATATGTATTGCAATTTGTAGGTTTATTTGCACTTTTTTGTTTTGTTGAATATGTAATTGTTTATCAGTCTATTTTGTTTGCTATAGCGCTTAGAGACTTTGGTGGTAAGCGCTTTATAGGTAAGGATTTTATTATTATTATTATCAAGTACATCAAAAGCATTTTCTCCTGGGCGACATGGTGAATCGAGAATGGTAAGCATTATACTCTGCTGATGGATGTTTGTTCAGTTGCATCACAAAATTAATCAAATGAACACTTTTTTTGCGCCATCTATCTAGTAAAACTAGTCCGTTGAGCATAAAAACTTGCATTACGAACGAAAAGGGCGTATGTCGATGAATTATAAGTTCACAATTGACATATCCGACTAAATGATTGTTAAGGTAGTATTACAGCTTATGAAGATACTGCATGTGTACATATATGTATATATCAGCTTCATATTCTAATTATGTGGTCCTACCCTCTTTGTGATACAAATTACGATTTTCAACAGTGTTTACATGCAATCTTGTGTTCAAGATATTTAACTAGGATGCCACAGTGTCAAAGGTGGTTTGGTCTGGTGTATACTAATGTCCTATGGCAAAATATTAATCTACATTTGCCACTCTCCACCCAGGTGTTAAATGGGTATCGGTATGAAGGAATTCCTTGAATGCTGGGAGCGCTCTAGCAGGGCCGGGGTAATAGTTATATTATGATTATTATTATTAAAGTCACCCAACTGCAGATGACACAGTACAACGTTTGATTCCCTGCCACATCAAGACTCTAATCTACATTTACTGCCCCCAACCCTGGTGTAATAAATGGGTTTTACATGAATGTGCTGAGGGCTACAGTTGCTGGAGCTAAAGCTGGGGTGATAATGTCCAAAGTAAAGATCATGGAGACATTCTACCATTATGTGATATGCGACTTAAAGGTAAAGGCCAGTATCGAAAACGCTCCAATTTAAAAAAAATGAAATGGAAGCTCTTATTACCAATCATGTGAAAGAGTATGTTTTGACTAATACATGATGATACAAATTTTGCCGGGAAACCGCCCACTTATTGATATATTTGGTAAATTAGTTTATCTATTGGTGTGTGAGAGATAAACGCACGTGTCGCGCACATGTGCGTAGTCCCATATACATCTTTCTGTGTACAGTGCTTGTAACTTTACGAAGACTGGGCCAAATTTTGTGATCATTTTGATGATTGCAGAACCTTGCAGTACACACTAATACTTATATGCTAGATGATCAACCTTTTCTGATCGATTCCACAACGTTTCTTTCACAATGCAATCACATGACCATAACTGGTCTTTATCTTTAAAGGTAAAGTTGAGTTCTGGTCATGTGGTCATTGCATTGTGAAAGAAACATTGTGGAATGGATCAGAAAAGGTTGATCCTCTGGCATACATGTATGAGTATTGGTTTGTACTGCAAGGTTCTGGAATCATTAAAATGATAAGAAATTTGGCTCAGTCTTGGTAAAGTTACAAGCACTGTACACAGAAAGATTTAGATGGGAATACACGAACATGTAGCATCAAAATCTGTCCAGATTTGTATGATGTTACATTTACATGCCATATTTAGAATATTAAGGCATTTGAAGAGCCATTATTTTCAGGGAACATTTTTAATGTGATGCTCTTCCACACTTGCATAATACAATGATAATGCTCACAAATTGTTGTTCACCTGTTTCCAGAAGTCAACCTTCTCTTTAAGAACAGAGAAGTACGATCATATTATTACCTCTCTCTTTGCCTCTCTCTCCTCCTCCAAGACCGCCAGACCGCTGACCGCTAGAGGTGACCAGCGGAGCGAGTCGTTGTCCAGTTCTAACCTCTTGTTCTTGCTCTGCTGCAGCTTGGTCAGGTGACGTGATATCAGCTTCTTTCGTATCCTCAGAACAACCCTACTCAACAAAGACAACACAAGGAATAGTATTATGTCATCTATCTTCAGAAAGAAATGCGGCTGGTTAGTACAAATAGAGGGCATATGATTCGACCAGGGCCCTGTACCGTAATGATAAACATTTCAATTGTAAAAATTGTCACAGCATTTTTACAAGTAAAGAAATGCAGTTGGGTAGTACAAGTAAAGGGCACAGTATGCGATCAAGGCCCTGTACTATAATGATTAACATTTCAATTGTAAGAATTATCACAGCATTTTTAAGAGTAATGCATGCTTTATGAAAAAATTTCGTTGTTGTCGTTCTTATTTTGTTGCTGTTATTATTGATATTATTATCATTATCATCATGATCATCATCATTACTAGTAGAAGTAGTAGATGTAGTAGTAGTAGTAGTAGTAGATGTAGTAGTAGTAGTAGTAGTAGTAGTAGTAGTAGATGTAGTAGTAGTAGTAGTAGTAGTAGTAGTAGTAGTAGTAGTAGTAGTAGTAGTAGTAGTAGTAGTAGTAGTAGTAGTAGTAGTAGTAGTAGTAGTAGTAGTAGTAGTAGTATCATCATTATCATAACTTTTATTATCAGCATTTGTTATTACATTATGGTTATCAGGACTCCTCAATCCTCCCTCTCTCTCACATGGTGCACCCGCAAGCCTACTGTATATTATGGTTATCATCTCTTTTTTATCATTATCATTATTAGCATTTGTCACCTTAGTAGTAGCAGAAGTATTCATAATCCTTCCCACATGATAAACATTATCATAAACATTATTATCATTGAGTGTTTGTCAAGGATCTTACTTGTCTCCCTGTCTTTTCATCATGCGTAGGGTTGTGAGGGTAGCTGCTATATCATGTGGACACATTCCCGTTGACCTGCTGATTGCTGTAAGGAAAATCAGATAACGAAATCAATCAAGGTTACAGATTCTAGATCATCGATAGAAAATCCTGTTATTGTACACACACACACACTGTTCACTATTCTTAAAGAAATATCAGTTGGAAAACTTGAAATAGCAAAAGCAATCGTAAATACAGAAATTCATTCAGGGTTTCAGTCCACCCCCACACACACCCACACCTCTTAATTGGTATCATAATCATACTCATGTGAAAAATTGGAATAACAGGAATTATACATGTACAAACAGAATCTCATTTTTAGATCATTAATAGAAATTGTCTCAAGGTTTTCATCCCACACAAGTTGATCATTGCCATTCACAGCATCTAAGTCAGTTGGAAAACTTGGGATTATAAAAAAAGCAACAATTACAGTTTCTCTAGACCATCAATATGCAACGTTACATACATTTTCGAAAACACCGACCTACGCCAATTTCAATAGCCATTGTCCGTTACAAATGTGTTTACCTGCTAATGAAGCATTACATACACTGTTATCCAAACATGATTTATATGGGATATACACTGTAGCAAAGGGTATAAAATGCTGTCGAGTCTATTTCTCAAAATTCTTTGTGATTGTGTTAAGAAAAATTTCTTTCTGGTAAACATTCCACATATAAACATTGATCAATGCCTTATGTTGCATTATATTCAGTTTAAGAACTTGGTATTGAATGAGCATCTCTATGCTAGAGCCCGCCCACAAACTGTATTAGATACTTGGGTACAAATGCGACTGTATGCATTGAAAAGACATGCACTTTTCCAGCCGTTGTCCAATACTGAGGGGAAAAATATTGTCTTTGTATATATGCAGCTGCATGCAATGATGTTGGGATATCTTGGTTTAGAGCCAGAATGACATTAAGTCTGCTTTTAAGTATATGAGTTAACACTCTTCTAGCTCCGAGTGATTTGCCTGCATACAAAGCGGAGTCTGCAATGTTAAAATGCCAACACTTGATTTTCATCTTGTTCTAACAAAGTAACTTAAAGGGAAATCCAACCTTAATAGTAAACTTCTCAAAAAGAAAGCAGAAATTAATTAAAAAAAAAGTAGATTTGTTAAGTTTTTACAAAATCAAACAATCTTTTTTTTTAAAGAGTCCCCTCATCTATTTATGTGTCCCTTGGGTAGGACGTTAAATGGAGGGCCCCGTGTACAGGAGAGTCACCACCCTTGCACGTTAGGAACCCACTGCACTATTTGTATAAGAGTAGGGGGAAACCCCGGTGCAGTGGTCCACCGACCTGCACACCCAAATCAGGCTGAGTATATACGGCATCTGCAATAATCTTCAGAATTGGAGAAGGCAGATTATCTTGAAGAAGAAGAAGACTAACCTTTGATGGTGAGTTTCTTGGAGTCTCGATTCCGATGCAAGTACTCCAGGATGACACTCCTCCAGTAAGCAGAGTAGCTGACCTTACCCAGGTCAGAGAGGGGCTTCTCAGGGGTTCCCGTTTGACCTTCTCTCCTGGACAACAAGTAACCTAGGAAACAAACAGGCACAGTTCCTTCAGATATGTAATTTGCCACAGGGTATATATCGAATGTGAGGCCTAAAAAAAAGATGCTGTATTGCCCTTTAGGTGCCAAAAAATGGGTCGGTCGGTCGGTCGGTCCCTCTTTTGGCTGATATTTCAGTTTCGATTCCCGTCTCTCCTAGACAATAAGTAACCTAGGAAAGAAACAGGGACAGTTCCTCCAGATGTAATTTCGAGCAGGGTTATTGAGGGTAAGGGACAGGTATATCTGACATTTTGCTACTCTAAAAAACGATTGTATAAATCTCATCTTTTAGCATTGTATTCAATCTCAAATTAAATGATGTAACGCCTGCTAAATGCACTTTGTAATGTATTCCCCCTCCCCTTCCCTTCTCCTTCCCTTTTTTTTTCCTTTTGTATTGGGGTTCAGGTTTTCTCTGCTTTTATTTCCTTTTTTCTTTTCTCAACAATACAGTGTATACTTTTTAAAGGGTTGACGTTCATATTAAAACTAATTGCCCTTTTTGTTGACCTCACATTCCCATAAAATTTTGTTTGCTCCTTCCCTTTGTATTTTTCTTGTAATCAATCTTTTATCTGTATATCATGTATGTCATGTTTGTATGGTTAATGTTTTTTTTGATGGAGAATGAAATAAATGAAATAAAAATTTCTTTTATTTCAAGCTGAAATGCCTCATCCTACAGTGGCTTCCCATAGATTCCTCTCTTCCCTTCTATCCTAGATACAAATACCGACAAAGAGAATATGACATTCTTTCACATGCATGATTCTGCATGGGGTCACTCGAAAATATGGGATATGTATATTTAAAGGTATGATTCCAGAAATATTTCTTTAAAGTCTGTCTGCACTAGTGTGACAAGGAGGGATTAGACCATCCAGTGTGGTCACTGACAGGTGGTTATCTCATCAACTCAGCTCTCAATTAACATAAGAAAAATAGGATCATGGGGGACCAACGGGCACCAACTAGGCATTGTTTTCTATATGGAGGGAGCAAGTAGCTACAAGTAGTGCAGTGGGGCTTTAATAGAAGATGAATTGCCAAGTCTTAATGTGGCTTCTTGGGGTTCCCATCTGCCCTTCCTTCCTGCACAACAAGTAATCTGACAAAGAAATACAATTTTTTCAGAACAATGGTTCTGGATTTCTCTAGGGGTAATTTTATGTTTTCAGGGAGGTAAAGAATCTGCAAATTCTATGCAAAATGGTTTCACAAGGTTAACAGCACTTAACATTATATTTCAATTTTGGGGATAACGATATGGTCAGAAAAGCCAGATAGGGTCATCTAGCCAAGCAGTGCAGATCCACTGACCCACTGCTTTAGAAACATCTTGTTAGTGTTACTGGAAATACATGTACAGGGAGTGTTTCACAAAGAATAAGATTGACTTTAAGTTGGACTTAACTACGGCAGGCCGTTCATGCCACTGTTTGCTCTCACCATTTACTGGCATTGGTCTCTCATGGGACGTAGAAATCGTGGTTACAAATTTAAAATATTTACCTTTTGTAATATTTCATTATTGAAGGAGAAAATGTTATCTAAAGATCATAATTGAGAGACCAATGGTGATAGTAACCAGTGGCATGAACGGTCTGCCATAGTTAAGTCCAACTTAAAGTCGATCTTAGTCTTTGAGAAACACTCCCCAGGACAAGTACATAAAACTGAAGATGTTATACACAGAAGGAAAGACAAACATGACTTACTGAAGTCGATGAGAAACCTTCCGTAGCCTTTCCTCTGGTACATAGGCAAGGCCATGATGCAGGATACGTTGTATCTCTGTTGACAGTGCTTTTCCTGGATAAAGAGGGAAAGAAGAGAAAATGGAGTTAACAACAGTCCCCTCAAGCTCCATGGTTTATATCTGGAAAAAGTCTTCTAGTTAAAGTCATCGTTGTCAAGATGGCAGCCCTTCTTGTCGTTGAGGGTGAGGGCCTAGAACAGGAAGGGTTCCACGTCGTAGTACCACGTTTTATGGTCCAGGAATAGCTTGGCCAGGAGACACAGACTCTGACAATAGATCTTAACTGATGTTACCAATATTTTATTCGAAATGCAAAACTAACCTTTGAAAAGTAACCAACAAGATGGCAGCCCTTCTTGTCATTGAGGGTGAGGACGTAGAACAGGAACGGTTCCACGTCGTAGTACAAGGTTTTATGGTCTAGGAATAGCTTGGCCAGGAGACACAGGTTCTGACAATAGATCTTACTGATGTTACCATCCACCTCGAAGACGGAGAGGTCTCCCTTGCGGTAGATCTCGTTGGCAGGCGGGTGGTACCAACCACACTTGGTCTGCAAATATGAAAGGAAATGTCACGTAAATGCTTGTTCACATGCATATCATCTATGTTTATGTTGATATATGAAAGATAAGTTGTTAGTTATATTTATTTGAAAATCTTAGAGGGATTGGGTATCTTTGTCTCAGATTCTAAACAAAATCCTAGATGTTTCTTAAATCGTATCTCTAAAGAATCGTTTAAAGTTTTGAAATGACAATGATGACACTTCAACAATCAAAATGATGCATTGTGATCCTTCCCTCGGTGTTCTTCTGAACTTCCGATACGTTTACAAGGGATTTCACAACCCGGTCAGGGCCCATGTAGGAAACTGACGGCTGTTTAGGGGTGTGTACATACCATGTGCCTGACAAGAATGCTCCTGCTCTTCATGTACTTTAGACAAAACTCGCAGAGGTACAGCTTGGGAAGCCGGGAATATTCCTGAGGATACGGTGATGTGTACCACGTCTGGATCTCGTACCGTCCAAACTCGATGATGCACGGCGATCTGACGGGAGGCGGGGCGTTGGGCCCTCCTGGACCTAGCTGGGACTTGGCCGCACCCGCACCTGTGCTGGTGGAAGGCCCTGCACTGGTGCCGGCGGTGGTCGTTGCCTCAGCTACAGTAGCTTGTTCGGTTTGTCTTGATTCCTATTGATGAGTAAGGGAATCTCAGGTTAGGAGAATAGAAGCAATTTACAACACCAGTGGTAGCAAACCAAAGTTTTAGCATTCCTGCCTTAACAAAATTAATTTTCAAGAGGAAAAAGTCCAAACTGTTTAGAAATTTGTTATCTTTTCACAAAACAAAACAAAACAAAAACAAGTCCAATATTTGGGCAAGCATTTCCAGATCAAATTTGCAAATCTTTGGAATGCTAAAACTTGCGATATACTCATTAAGTGTAACGTTTTGTTAAGTTTTGTAATTACCTGTGGCACAAATACTCCTGAACAATGCATTTAATATAACATAAACATGAAATGAACAAAGAAATAATTCTAAATGGTGGGATGTAAATACACAAATGGAGTAGAAATAGGAACAGACCCTCAGTTAGTTAACAGAATCTCAATGTTCAGAACTTCAGAATAATTTTTCTTTAGTCAAAAATAATATCAGACAAGTCAGAATAAAAAAAGAGGAAGCTTAAACTGTTAATAGTTGATATCAAACACTGTTAAAAATAAATATTTTGTCACATTCTTGTTCCTACAGCAAGGAGAAATATATTTAAAAACCACAATGTAAGGAATGTTGCCAAATTCAAGATGGACTGTGCTTTTAAAAATAATGTTTTTCTTGTGTTTTCAACAGTGGGCTTATTCTTTACTTCAATGTAAAGCCATGGGAATACTAGTTTGAAATTGTTTCTTCTTAACAGGCATTGAAGAAGCAGTAGTTTAATATATTGCAAGGCTTAATGTTCTTTCCCAGTAATCTCAAAAACTAAAATTAAACTAAGGACATCCGAGGCAAATTGCTTTTCAAACCCTACAGGAAGATAAAACCACAATAATATCTTCCTGAAAACTGAACAGCCGTGCAAAGTTTCTCAGAAAACTAAACTCAATCAGGATGCCATTACTCATAATGGAAAACAGAGAGGCCAAGACATGTCAAGTCAAAGAAGGAGGAAAAATAGAACATCTCAAAGACATTTGAGCCTCGTTCATTCATGACATTGTAAACTGTCTCAAAATGACCACCAAAAAAAAAAACACTGGCAATATCAGGGAAAAAATTAATATTTATTTTGGGGGGGCTACTTTTCAACCTTGCCTGCATGAAAATAACATTCTAAAATTTGTTTTGCATTGAACTCTATGCAAATTTAAGGGGGCTCTTTTCTGATTTTCAGGGGCTCTTTTGGGCATTCGGGGGCTATTTCGCCCTGAGCCCCCGTGTATTTTTTTTTCACTGACTGGCATGCGTATAATAACAGGTGGGGGTGATCGAGGAAAAAGTTCATGGAGTTGTGTCCAAATAAGGTCTGAAGCATATTTGGGCGAGTACAAGCTATTTTACCCAATGTATGTTAATGAGCACATCTAAGATTGCAGTAGGTATATCCAATAACTATATCAAACTGACAGCCCAAATAGAGCTTGACTAGAATCATACAAAGCAGGTGGTGAAATTATCAGTTTCAATATTCATTATTCCATAATCAATATATAATCAATATCGTCTATTAACATATGGGACTTACAGTACATTGGACTTGCCCACAAACATGTACTTACTTGTGTCCTGTAAGATAAATAATGAGAAGTGCGATTCATTTTGCCATTTTTACATTCTTTTTAAAACCCCACTGCACTACTCATAGCTACTTGCCCCCTCTATATAGCAAACAATGCCTAATCGGTGCCTGTTGGTCCCCATGATCTCCTTTTTCTTACGTTAATTGAGAGCTGATTTGATGGGATAACTACCTTTCAGTGACCTTGCAGGGAGGTCTAATCCCCCCTGGCCAAACTAGTGCAAACAGGATTTAAATAATGAGTAGTGCAATTTATTTTGCCACTGTTATATTCTTTTTAAGCGGTTAGCTGCCGCCTGTATGAACAAGGCTTTATTGATGCATTTAGGAAGATGAGACAAATGTATGAATGCTCCCAAGTGAGCGGTTTCAAGGGGAAATAACGGAGAGAGGCAGATCTGACTAGACAAGAGTGGACATCCGATATGCGTAAAACCTGACCGCCCGCCCGCCTGACCGCCTGCCTGCCATCCATCCGCCACACCACCCACCCGCCCACAGGTTGTAGGAGGGAAAGAGAAAGATTGGTGAATTTGCACTTCTGCAGGAACCAGATGCTGAGACAATGGTGATGAGAATTGTATCTCTATCCACTATTAGCTGAACCAAGTAAAGGCATGTTCACATATACTGTGCTAAAATGCTACAGTTTACCGCAAGTTTTTTTAAATCTTCTTCTTCTCCCCCCTCCCCCTTTTTTGTTTTGTTCTAAAGGCATACTGTGGAAGAATTCACCAGAGTTTTAAGTCTGCGCATTTACACTCCAAACAATGGGCAGACTTTCGGCCGACATTTCGAAAAAAGCAAATCAGAGGTGGGTTTTTTTATTCAGGTTTTTAGACGTTTATGGGTAGTTGCCTAGCAACTTCCAACAAAACTCCCGAATGTGAGGGGAAAAAAAAAAACCGCTTGATTTTGCATGCAGTGTTTAGATTTATGCTCCTACAGGCCTACAATATCACACTCATCTATAAATATTTGACATTTACAAATTGACACAGTCTGAGGTAAAATATAATTATATCCAGAAAAATTGTTTTTCATGCATCATAAATAATGTTGGTACTTAAAAGATTGTGATATACATGTAATGGAGATTTTCAATTGAGATTTTTATAAGTTAATTCCATGAGGAATCATTTCTTATAGTTATAGTGCCCATAAAGTCAGCAAGCAAGATTTATGAATAGGCAAATCAGAAAAATATATGGTACAACATCTGAGCATTTGGCATCTGGAACAGTTGAATATCCAGGATTTTCAAGCTGGGGGTGGACATAACATGTAAGGTTTTCATAACTTAGGGGGTCACTTTTTTAATCTATTAATTCTATTTATTTATGTATTTATTTATGTATTTATTTATTTCTTATTATTTCTTATATACTGTAGTATACATATATTATTGTTATTGTTGTTGTTGCTTTTTGTGTGTTTGTTTGTTTGTTTGTTTTTTTTTTTTGGGGGGGGGGATGATAAGGGGCACAATCAAGGGGCACATTTCTTGTTATACTTATTTCATGAACTATTGGGTCTTGCAAGAGGCCCCCCCCCCCCCCTCCCCCACCCCCTCCCCCACCCCCACCCACCCCCAATTCGCCAATGGATGAATGCATGCTTTTATGATGAGATATATGGCTAAGGTATAATAAACCATGGCACATATATGACTTTCTTCTTCTTACTGTTGATTATTGAGCAATAAATGGTACCACCTTCTGTGTCTGGTTCAAGGTTTATCAACAAACAATGAGTCTTAATCTGAATACGCAAACAATTTTTGGCACCACTGTTTTGACAATGTTTGCTCTATGATTGGAGACTTGACATTTGCATGTCATACTATAATATTTGATTAACAAAATTGCAAATAATTTAGTGGAGCATGAACAGGTAAGGCACAAAGTCCTGGCAAATAAATCAAACGATCAGACATTCATTTCAAACTAATTCCATCTACTAATAAGAGAAAGAGGGAGTGACACGATAGAGCACATCACACATCAATAGTATAAATCATTTAATAAAAAAAACTCTTGTGGAATTTTGATTTCATTAATGTCAAGTTGTAAACAGACTTTATCTCATGAATCACAAATTATATGAGCTTG
This sequence comes from Strongylocentrotus droebachiensis, assembly GCA_035222895.1. NCBI lineage: Eukaryota > Metazoa > Echinodermata > Echinoidea > Camarodonta > Strongylocentrotidae > Strongylocentrotus > Strongylocentrotus droebachiensis. The sequence goes on along the minus strand of JAVYIG010013975.1, from coordinate 14,217 downwards.
TTAAAACAAGAGTAAAAGTCAGTGTTTTTCCATGTAATAATGAATTTCCTGTGCCATGTTTAAGTATTGGCAAGAAAATTTAGCAATAAACTAAAAGGATGACTCTGCGAAGTTGATGGCTACAATTTTAACTGCTTTTACCTACATGTCCTAGCATGACTCTCAAAGAGAGAAGGCATCAACATGTAAGAGAGTGAACAGAAGGAGAAATAGAGACAGTGAGAGATACAAATATCAGAGAGATAGAGCTTAACGCTGGAAGTATATAGACATAAGGCAGAATAAGATTGGATGGCAGAGAGTCAGAGAGTCAGAGAGAGAGAGAGAGAGAGAGAGAGAGAGAGAGAGAGAGAGAGAGAGAGAGAGGAAGAGACACGGACAGACAGGCAGACAAGTGGAGAGAGAGAGAGAGAGGGGGGGGGGGGGACATGATTCTGACCTGCCTCTCTTTCAGTGACAAAAGGATGAGTCACACAACATAAAAAAAGAGTCCAATGAAGCTTAGAGGACAAATAAACAACCAATGAGGGAGCTTCTTGAGTGATGAGAAAAATTGCAAACTGTTGCTCTCCACAGTCACAAAAACAGTCTCCACAAATTACATGCTGAGTCATTCTATAATGAAGGGTATATTTTGGATGCGAGGCACTTTTCAAACTGTTATTGTTATCAGGGGGACGTTTCATCAAACAATTAGTCGGTGGTTTTCACCGACTTATATCATTTTCATCAACAATTTTATTGTCACTAACTATTTTCCAGGCCTCTAATTGGTCAAATTTAGTCAACACTGACAGTAATCGGCAGACAATTGTTGATGAAACCCCCCCCCCCCAGATGTGAACCTTACAAAATGAATTCACAAACGAGAATCATTATGCCCTTATCAAATATTAATATTTATCATTTTTTTTATATCTTTATAGCTCATAAAATCGCATTTATGACTTTTCTACATCCTTGTGTGACTAAAATCTTTGTTAACGAGCTCTGATCATCATTTAAAGTCTCACATGTGCAAACAAACATCTGTAGAAGTGAAACAAAATCAATTTCATAAATCCTTATGTGAACAGGTGTACGATTGAGAATACTCAATTCAAACCTCAAATTTCCTATGTGAATGGACCTCCTGTGTATGATTATGGCTCTGACCCGAGTGTAGTTTTCCTGACTAATTTCCCATTTTTTGGTGGCCTGCCCATGTAGCACAAGGGTAAGACAATACCACACGAGGGAGCCGACACTTTAGTTGCGTCTCAGTAGATCGCCCTTGCCTGCCATACATACAAAGGTCGTGCAACGCCAGGAGGAGAGTGAATATGATGCTCTAAGAGTCGCTTTGACTCAGGTGGGGATTGTATGGTACATTTAAGAGGCGGCTTGAGGCAGATTGGAATTGATCGCTATGAATTCCAGTTCAAGTTATATCGGCTTTGCCTATGTCCATAGAGAAAGTTTAAGAGTAACTGGATAGAAACCTAATTTAGGACAAGCGAATGCTGTTCTACCCCTCACAGGCTCACATGTTATCAGTTAGTGCACAAGAGCAACCCAAGACAAGTTCAAATACTAACAAGTTCAAGCTATAAAAATGTAGGCCTCTTTGTATTGATTCCCCGACACCATGGATAGACTATGATATTTGGTTGTTGTTGTTGTTAGTATTATTGTTATTATCATTATCATTATCATTATCATTATCATTATCATCATCTTTATCATTATCTTGATCATTATCTTCATCATTATCATTAGTATTGTTATTATTTATTTGGCAATCACTCATTCGATTCTTGGGGAACCCTTGGGTTCAGTGCAAAAACTTTAGACAGAACACTTGAATATCGGATCAATATAACAATACCGAATCACTGTAATCAGGGAGGTGAAAGAACAGGAGGCGAAACTCTTGTAATTTATTCAAACGCATTCTTGAGTTCTAAAGCGTAACAATGGGATGTGTAACATTCCACTTGGCTTTGAAGTTCCATGCTCCGAACCGCGCTTCCACTGCGGGGAATTTCGGAAGCCAGGCACCAGTTTTACATTTATTACAAAATATTAAATTACCGGCAAAATTACAGTGTAAATTAAAAACTTTATATGGGAATTTTATTGGGAATAGTGCATCAAACAAATTTTCAAATTTAGAACTCCGTCCTGCCTTTAAATTGTGTGCCAGAGTTGGTAAAAGAAAAATTACATCCTGTCAAAAACTCAATATTTTAGGATGATGCGCTAATTTGTGCATGCTTTAATGTCCCGTTATTTGATCCATGATTTACAATCTTCAATAACATTAAGTTTGCTAATGCGTGTTTTCGCGTGTTTTTTGTATTTTTCATGTTTAAAAAAGAATGAAATTACACAAGTTTGTGTTCGCTTGTTCTACTCTTTACACATTCAACAATGGATGAGAAATCATTGGAAGGGACAGCGAACAGTTGCTGTGATACCATTTTCTGATGTAGGAATTCTAAATCCTAAAATTTCATGCGCTCTTTTATCTCACCACCTGGTCAACAGCTGCAGATTAGCGCATAACTTTCCGGCGGCTTGGAGCATGGGGTCAAAGGAGAACGGCTTGATTCAGGTCCTTCTCTATCACGTCCCTGCTGTAATATACAGGGTTTTAGCAGATGATACAGTGTATATTGTATTACTCCTTGGAAGTAACATACTAAGGGTTAATGAAGATAATTATTGGAGGTTTGGGTTAGTATAAATCTGCTGGACGAAAGAATGGATTAATAACTATTTTATCTTACAAATGACAATAATCTTTCTTTCCTATCGATATCACTAGAGATGCAGACTTTATACAAGTAGATGAAGAGAGATTGCTCCACTAAATGTCAAATGAAAGGATCTCAGTATAGTCGCAAAAAAATGAGATGCATACTGTAAACAGTTCGTGGAGAATTTGCTCACTTACAAATTTATTTAAATAATGCAAATCCATAAATATGCACTAGATTGGATTTTTCTTTCTTTTCTTAAGAGCTTTCCCAAAGTGGAAGATTTGAATGCAACTAAATTCCATATCCTTTACCAATTCATCTTACTACTGCCTGAACACTCTTGACTAGGCCTGTCTTCACTAGCTTGAGATTGACAAATATCCCGCTATTTGAACTATCCCGATCACAAACTATCCAGCTAATTTGCGTCTTCATCAGACCGAAGTTGCAATTAGCGGGATATTTGGTCGGTGTTGTCATCCCAAGATATCTTGGCATAATTTTGCCAAAAATCCAGTTATTTGTCCGGTGTGTCTTCACCAGCAAAATATCTCGAGCTCATTTCTCAAGGTTGAATTTCAAGTTTGGAGGTCGAATCTCGAGCTGATGAAGAGGCGATTTGTAACTTCAGGATTATTTCCCAAATCAGAAATAGCGGGCTATTTGGCAATCTCGAGATGATGAGGACGCCCCTACTGTGGATAAAGAGTTTCTTGAGAGACAGTAAGGCTGAATCTTTGTATTAAAGGTAAAGACCAGTAATGGTCATGCGATTGCATTGTGAAAGAAACGTTGTGGAATCGATCAGAAAAGGTTGATCATCTAGCATCTAGCATCTGCAAGGTTCTGGAATCATCAAAATGATAAGAAATTTGGCCCATTCTTCGTAAAGTTACAAGCACTATACACAGAAAGATGTATATGGGACTACCCTATCTCTCTCACCAGACCATGAGAGAAATAAATTTACCAAATATATGAATTAGTAGGCGGTTTCCCGGCAAATTTTTTATCATCATGTATTAGTCAAAACATATTCTTTCACATGATTGGTAATGAGAGCTTCCATTTCATTTTTTGAAATTGGGGCGTTGCCAATACTGGTCTTTACCTTTAAAGTATAGCAGTTAATGCCCTCTCTGGCTCCAAACAGACGATATGACCTCAATTGATATTTACATCGGGGAAGAAGGAAAATGATTTCATATGAAAGGTAGACCAAAAAGTAAACGTATGAAAATATGCGGAGAATATTTGATGGTAGCCTGAAGATAAGATTTCCAGATTAGCTGGATCAGGGTTTAGATTGCACTGTAATGCAGCTACGGACCCATTCACACAAGAGAAAAAATGATGTATACACAACTTGTATGCAGAAAGAAATGTCGTACGAATATTGCATGATCCGGCGTTCAATATGACAAGATAAATAAACCGACAAATTCTGAATTTTCAAGAGTGATGTTATATTTCACCAAGGTTGCCTGGGTGGGTCAAGAGGGGCAAATGTAAATTAATGCCATATGGTTCTTGAATAATAATAATAATAATAATGATAATAATAATAATAATAATAATAATAATAATCCGCATAAGTATAGCGCTTAAAACAAATGTCCCTAAGGGCTTTACAGATATACTATTACCCCGGTAATTGGGTTCAGTGCTTGCCCGCACACACTGTGTGCACAATCTCCACTCCCTGGGGAGCATTCCAGCCAGGCATTACTTGACGCTAACAAAACTGTTTGACCAACCATGAACCAAATTCACATGAGTTTCTACCATGATTCTATTAGAGATCTTGAAGTCAATGATTCCCAAACAACTTCAATTTTGCCACGCAATGATTTGCCTCAACAATGAGAATCTCATGAGAAAATTTAAGAACTCAATATGCAGCTGTATAGAGATCATGCATACAAAACATGTCTGAATGTGGAGGCATGATCAAATTGAAACGTGGATATCTCCTCCCCCTCCCCCCCCCCCCCCTCCCCCTCTCAATGAATGGAGCATGCAGACTGATGAGATTTGTTGTTGCCATGGAGATAAATGTACCCACAATTAATCCTGCAAAATTGTCTTTTGTGGATAAGTATCTAAGTGGTTTGCGGATTTTGAATGCCTCCGGTCATTTCTTTTAAACTCGCCTTATTGATCGGGGACATTTCAATTTCTAGTTAACCTGGGAGTATATTGGGCTTTCGTCATGAACAACTATAACATATCACAACAGGAGGTGGGTTGGCTCAGTCAGTATTAAAAGCATCTGCCTATCGACCCAAAGATTGTAGGTTTGAATCCAACCAAGGCGGATGATTGATGCCGGAGTTGTGTATTAACATGCCCCTCCCCTGTTGATAGATGCAGGCTATGTTACAGTGGAAAACACTCTGTCCCTCGGATAGAATGTTAAATGGAGGCCCCCGTGTAGAGGAGAATCACCTTCTACATGTGTACGTTAAGAACGCACTGCACTATTCGTATAAGGGATGGGGAAACCCTGGTGTAGTGGTCAACCTGCACACCCCCAATCAATTATACCGAGAAAAGAAATCAGAGGGCTACAGTGATTAAGTTCACCTTTCCCCTCTCAAGGCAAAGTTATAGGAAATATTTCATAATGGGAATATAATAATAACATAAAAATGTAAGCACTAAAGATTGACACTTCTTTAAAAGAGAAAGAGAGAAAAAAAGAAAGAAAGAAGGACCCATGGAAGATTTATTGCTGTCTATTGCATCATAAGAAATGAGTATTAAAATGACATAAAATTTAAAGGACATCAAATATAGAGGACACAAAACATCCACAACTTTTACTAACAGCCAACAGGTACAAAATCAAACACAATTTGTTATTTGGGGACGATGATAGATTCATGTGAAACAAGCTTGAAAGACAGCCATCTATATAGTTGAAACATCGGAGTTGCCAAATATTTGTTGTATTTCACTTATAACTAAAACAAAATAAGTACATTCTTAATGTTTGATTTCAAATTCTTAAAAAACCTCTATTTTTTAAAAAAATTTATGGGGAGGAGGGGGCTTTTGTTAAAATATACTTGACAAAACTTGACATAAGCTTCAGTTTAAGTATATGATTTTTTGGGGTCTAAGGTGACAACACTTACATCTACATGTAGGACTAGGGTACCTAGATCGAGGTACTTTCTCAGGTGAAAGGGGGTTCCTCGATATCGGGTCGACCAGGGACGGCGGCTACCAATCAAGGGCCATTTCCTATATTCTAGTCACTCCTTTCTTATTTAAAAGTATTTTTAGCCGGCTGAGGATGGCCAACCTAGCACATGATCTGCCATTGGGTAAACATGAATCTAGCATTAACTCTGTACACCTTATGCACTCAATTCTATTCGCATTGGGAACAAAATGTTTTTCCTCGTTTGTATCCAAAGTTCCAAACCATTATAACAGATCAAGCCTGATACATGTAATGCTAACTGGATACAGCAAGATAAAACATACAGTCTCCTAACTAATTAAAATGCAATGATTGTGCTTTCCAACACTTTTTGGCTTTACTTCTTTTTTTGCTCTCCAAAATTAATGGTGATATTAAATTTGTAATAACTACTAAGTACTCCCTCAACAAATTTTCATTCAACTATTCATCAACATAACATTATCCCCCCCCCCCCCCCCTCCCTCCCTCAAACTGTGTGCTTTACTTTTACTCCCCTTCAAAGGGAGAAACAATCCTGTTTTTCTATGTTTTTTATCAATGCTCTGGGTAATTTCATTGTTCATGTTTCTCCGAACGGCCTTTTAGCTACAGCCCCCCCCCCCCCTTCTAAAAAGCTAAAGTAATGTCAAAGAAGGAGGGTCTTGCAGTCAGGCATCGAGCCAAGTCAAAACATGTGATAATGACTCCCGTTTATCAGAGCATCTAACAGCCAATTCCTGGCACTTTTAGTGCTTATTTTGAGACAGTGGGCGTTTAACTTCCCAGACAAAAACACTTGCTTTTAATAGTTTTGCATGTGTTTCAAACATTGATGTATCTTTGTTCACGTGTTCTTAGTTCTTACTAATTTTTTTACTTGATTGTCCCAACAAAGAAGAGAGTGAAGAGCCTGAGAGCATGTGACCGTTTACAAAGCGATTCTCCCTTGCCCCCTCCCCCTTTTAACCCCAACCCTTCACCAACCCCTCCACTTAAGTTAAACCCACTCCCCATGCACCTCAACCTCATGTCTACTCCCTTTAATTCTTTTTCAGTGTGTTGTCAGTTGATTATCGGCCTGGTTGGTGAGACTTTAGCATGAGATTTAAAAAAGGCTGAATACACCTTCAAAATGATCAAAATAGCATTCCTGATATTCAAAATTCAAAAGGTTCTTATCTGCTTTGAAGACACCTACCGGTATGCATAAACAAAGAGATCAGTCCATTTCAATATGCTGAGGACTACCATCTACTTGAGGTTTCCATTATTATAACTCCTACATGGCTGTATGACATTTAACTTTACAGTTTACAGACAGCTAGAGTGGTTTGGATAATCCCATAAATAAGTGCAGAAATTGAAGGATCAGGATTACTGCATTAAAATGCATTGATTCTATGATCCCATGCCAAGACGCACAACAAAAATGGAAATGTTTCTAAGAGAGGATTATGAGGATGTTGATTTTTCTCTATCTATTCATGAAAAGTTAAACATGGGCTTTGTAGTTAATTATTAAATAAAGTGCCTGGTAGCCTTAAGGAAGACTTCAGAACATTTCATCAACAGATTTTTTGTTAAATAATGTATTCAAGCAAATGTAATAAAAAGCATTTCTGCACCATATGCTAGACACCCTCTCAAAATGCAGAATTCCTGCACTACTTTATTTCTTTTTGTTAATACCAAATGTAATATCTAAAAAAAGCTGGACTGCAATGCTGTACCCACTATTTTAGGCAGCTTTTGCTCCTCAAAATGAGCCAAGGTTCCATTTTTGGTGGAGCAATTTATATACTAAAAAAATGACCCATATACTCATATAACGCATTGGAATACTAGCAATTCACAAATTGTCTTCGCAAACAGTCGTATGGAGGATAGGCAAATAGAAGTTGGATTCCGAGTCACGTTCTATACTGATAGCAAGGGATTTATTCCACAGGTTTAGGCACTATTTTCATCCCCATTTTCTTTCTATGCTCTCCCCTTCCACATTATTTTTCATTCTTGATCAGTCTCTTCTAACAGGACTATTAATACCTTTCATGATGAATTTCAAGGGTTTTGTATTAAATTGTTTAATCTGTTTTTAGAGAGTTTCTACTCTATATCATCGTTTGCATAATTCTTTTCCAAATTTTGTCTCATTCAAATTGATGCAAAATCAATAATATTATACAATGTCCTTCTCAAAATAACTTTATAGGTAAGTCCACCCTGATTTTAAGTTAGTTTTAATATAAGTTATTTATAATCAAAATTAAAAAATGAGAAGAACAGGTCAGTGACAGTTTAAAGGGACTATGTCCCATTTGCAGGCCAAAAAAATGAAAAGTTAAATTCCAACTGCATTTGAAAGATAATACTAATTTAGAACTTCCCTAAAAAAGGTGGGCTTGAAAATGTATTCAAATGGGAAAATAACGACTATTAGTTGTCAAATCGACTTTAGGGCTATAGAGCCCAAAAGTAATAGTCTTGATTTTCAGACAATTATACCGAATGGTCATACGTTTTATGCTGCGCAAAGATTCAATCAGTTTAATCTTGGCCATCACAAGAAGTGGGTTATTGATGTAGACAAATGCTCATGTACCCTTTACAACTCTTGTAATGTATGTTATTACCAAAGAAGAAAAAAAGCCAGTCAGTCACTGAATGGTGTCTGACAGTGAAGTCTAGCAAGTAAACGGTTTTCTTTGCATAATTTGAATATGAGGACACTGCTAACGTTTACATTTCACAGATAGGACATAAACGACATATTCATAATTCCTGCAAAGTTCTACAGCATTTGAGGTTGGCTGCAAAAGGGACATAGTACCTTTAAGCTAATTCTGATTAAAAATAAGAAACTATGAATTTTTGAATTTGCATTTAATTACACACATATTGGCAACTCTGTGACGAGCTACCCTCCCCCCTCCAGTGTACTACGCCCCTTCCCCTTCCTCCCCCGCATACTGTCTACTTCTCCCATTCCCCTGCCCTCTGCAGTATACTACCCCCCCCCCTTCCTCCCCCATACTGTCTACTTCTCCCATTCCCCTGCCCTCTGCAGTATACTACCCCCCCCCCTTCCTCCCCCGCATAATGTCTACTTCTCCCTTTCCCATCCCCCTCTTGAGCACTACCCCCTTCCCCTCCCTCCCCCATACTGTCTACTTCTCCCATTCCACTGCCCTCTGCAGTATACTACCCCTTCCCCTTCCTCCCTCACACTGTCTACTTCTCCCATTTCCCTCCAGTGTACTACCCCCTTCCCCTTCCTCCCCCGCATACTGTCTACTTCTCCCTTTCCCATCCCCCTCTTGTGCACTACCCCCTTCCCCTTCCTCCCCCATACTGTCTACTTCTCCATTCCCCTGCCCTCTGCAGTGTACTACCCCCCCCCCCCCTTCCTCCCCATACTGTCTACTTCTCCCATTCCCCTCCAGTGTACTACCCCCTTCCCCTACCCTTCCCCTTCCTCCCTCACACTGTCTACTTCTCCCATTCCCCTCCAGTGTACTACCCCCTTCCCCTTCCTGCCCCGCATACTGTCTACTTCTCCCATTCCCCTGCCCTCTGCAGTGTACTACCCCTTTCCCTTCCTCCCCCAAACTGTCTACCGGTACTTCTCCCACCCCCACCCCCTCAACCTGCAGTGTACTACCCCTTCCCCTTCCTCCCAACAACCCATCCAGGGAATTCCCACCCACCCAGTCACATGCTCTAAAGCCCCTCACGGTGAGGGTCTGGGGGAGATACAGAGAGATAGAAAGAATGTTGGGGACTTACGCCCTCTGGAGGTGACTTTGGCGGCATAATGACCAACATGGCCTGCTCCTGGGCTACCCGGAACAGCTCCATGTCTCGCTCCGTTACGCCGCTGGGTAATTTAGGCTTCAGTGATGGAACCGGTGAATCTGTAAAGAGAAAACAAAATGGGGGGTGAATATCAGGGTGTTCATTGATCAATCAATAATTATACTACATCTCCGCTTTTATATAGCGCTCTATACAAATGTCTCTAAGCGCTTTACAGATATACTATCACCCCTGTCATTTGACTCAATACTTGCCCACACACACTGTGTTCCCAATCTCCACTCCCTGGGGAGCATTCCAGTTAGGCGCTACTCGACGCTCAAAAACTTTTTGACCAACAATGATGGGCAATGACAATTCACAAATGGTTGTTGATGACTGTGAGAGCTAAATTTAGTTTTGAATGGCTAGCAACATAAAAATTAATACTTTAATAATTGCCACGAAACAGAAGAATAGAATAGACCATACAATTTTATTATCTTTATTGTTTTGACTGGAAATTAGGTTCTAAAAAGCAAGTTGGTATTAAAGGACATGCATGCTTGAAAGATGATTTTATGGAAGGAAATCGAAATAGCACATTGTGATAAGCATTTTTATTACTGTGATGGTTCATTATATGTGCTTTTTTTCAGACATCATTAAATGATTTTTTTTCTCCATTTTTCAGTAGTTGCGACTTTTGCATAATATCAAGTACTGAATGCCTGTTAGGTAATAAGCTAGAACAGTTTGAAAAGAATGCAGTTAAGAGGTTAAATAAAGAAGAAAAACTGCAAATAATTAGTTTTTCGTCCTAGACTTTGTTTAATACTTTCCTCATTTTTTAAATCTTTTGTTACTTTAGTATGTTTTATACATGTACATTGTGTGTTGTCAATATTGAAGGTCTTATAGAGATAAAAGAAAATGGCACAATAAATGAAGAGTTTGCGTTAATTTGTAATATATCTGTGCCTTAAAATTAATAACATGATGATACATAACTTTATAATTCTTTGATTTCAAAACCTCAATGATTGAAATCCATATTTGCAAATTCTATATTATTCCAAGCTAGACATTTGTGTTTTGTCAATGTAATTTTCTTGTTCTTGTCTTTTGAAAGAGGTAAAATATTTCACATTACAAAAAGTTTTAAAGATAAAGTTGAGTTCTGGTCATGTGATTGCATTGTGAAAGAAACGGTGTAGAATCTATCAGAAAAGGTTGATCATCTAGTATATAAGTAATCGTGTGTAATTCAAGGTTCTGGAATCATCAAAATAATAAGAAATTTGGCCAAATCTTGGCAAAGTTACAATCACTGTACACAGAATGATGTATATGGACTACACGAGCACATGGCGAAAAAACCTACCCCCCGATTTTTACAATTTTCATGTCATATTTAGAATATAAAGGCATTTGAAGAGCCATGCTTTTCAGGGAACATGTTAATCGGATGTTCTTCCACCCTTGCATAATAACAATGATAACGCTCACAAATTATTTTTTACCTCTTCCCAGAACTCAACCTTCTCTTTAAAACTTTGGAACAGAAACATTAATTTCTGTACAAAATATATTCCGGTACTCTTAGAGCAGATATAAATGTGTAACAGTAGATGCATTTTTAACAGAAAAAAAGGGCAATGGATTTCCATGCATAATTTGAATACTAGGACACTACTAATGTTTAGATTTCACAGATAGGACATACATTGTACATACATGACATATTCATAATTCCTGGAAAGTTCTTCAGGATTTGATGTTGGCTACAAAAGGACAAAGTATCTTTAAATGCTTGAATTATTCAGTGCAGGGGAGTACAAGTTTATAGTACAAAACCATAGCGTGATCACATCTCCTACTTAAATATGTGCTGATGATATGAATGCACACACTCTCAGAAATCACTCGATCACGCAAAGTAATTATGACAAAGGAATTTACAAAACCTAAAGCAGAGATTCCATGAGTTATTGACCAAGGTGAAAGGCATCGGGCGACATAATGATACAACTTAATCATATTCAATTTCAGGAGCAAAATAAACGAGTGCAAGAGACGGGAAGCAAGGCCCCTGATGTCTTTCAACCGATGAACGAGGAGCTAGGCCTGTTTTCACCAGCTCGAGATTGCCAAATATCCCGCTATTTGAACTATCACGATCGCAAATTATCCAGTTGATTTGCGTCTTCATCAGCTCGGAGTTGCAATTACCGGAATATTTGGTCGAGATAATCATCCCAAGATATCTTGGGCTAGTTTGCAAAATATCCTGATATTTACTATTCAATATTTGAAATATGCGTGAACACAAATATCTCGAGCTAATTTCTTGAGCTTGAGTTTCGAGTTTCGAGGTGACGAAGACGCGATTTGTAACTTCAGGATTATTTCGCAAATCAGAAATAGCAGGCTATTTGGCAATCTCGAGCTGATGGAGACAGGCCTAGGGAGAAAGGAGGAGTCTAAAGGAAGAGTTTTCCTATGGCAACGGCTGAGTCAACAGCAGGCATTCAAAGAAGCATCTCTTGATTTGATAAGGGCATGGCGGGAAGATTCACTGACATTTACTGATTCAACAAAGAAAAGAAGATGGAGGGGACAAGTGAGATTAAAGGTAATTTGGCATTCTGGTGGTGACTGGTTTGAGTGAATTTAGACTAGAGAGAAACTGCCTAAAAAAAGATATGACACCTTATTCAAGCATCTTCAAATATTGTGGGGTTGTTATTCAGGCGTGAAGAAGTGAAAGCAAAAGCAAGAGATAATGGCAATAGGCATACACCGACAGGCACAAACAAAGATATCAACATATGGGACTGCATACTGTATCATTGTCCCATCAAACCTGATTATTTTTCTTCTTTTTTGGTGCCAATTCGACAACTTTTTACTAGGCCCATCAAATCTCCTTTGCTGATAATAATGATTGGAAAAGTTACCCCTGGCCCTGACCAAAATTTTACACCAGATAATCATAAGCTATACATTTACAAATCTTCCCCAACAAAAATTATGATTAAAATCCCTTATCTCCTTGGGTATAGCAATGCCATGCACAGCTGATATTTTTGTTGACTTCTTCCCATGATGCATCACATGTTATCGACTACACATTTTTGTCACTAGATGGCGCTATTGATTATGAATCAACCCTATTATTTTCTCTTCAACTTTTTAATTATATTTTTTCAGACATTCAACAAATTTGAAATCTTGTCCAAAATATCTTTTTGCAATTATTGCAGGATAGGACAAAATAAAAGAAAAATTTCAGTTTTCATCAAATCTATACTTCTACAAATGAGCAGTTTGGTAAACAAGGCTTCTCTGAATAAAAAATAAAAAAAATGGTTATTTTTCAGCCATTAACAAATTTTACATCTCGTCCAAATAACTTTTTGTAATTATTGCAGGATAGGAAAAAATAAAAGAGAAATTTCAGTTTTTCGTTAAATCTACAATTCTACAAATGAGCAGTTTGGTAAACAAGGATTCTCTGAATAAACAAAAACAAATCAGTCAGAAGTACTTAAAAAATGAATTATTAACGAACAATAAAATCACCCCCTCCGGCGTGGGCCCCATTAGCGTGAAATTACGCAAGTAAATCAACCGATCCTCCGGTACTTGGAGAGCCTAAGAGCGGATGATGAGATCTTCATCCTCAAGCGTCTTGAAAGGGTTAACGCAAACAGACCTACTTGACTAATATTCCCATATGAATCGCAAATGTCTTGACATTTGAGAGTGCTATTTGACCTTGTCTTGACATTCAGGGTGATGAGTTGGAGCAGCACATTCAGAAGACCTATTTATTATTTGACTGATTGTCATATTTTTGCTGCCTTGAAATGAATTCTTACATCGTTTTGAGATCACTTCTGATCTAATTGCTTCTTCTCTAGTATTCTTCTTTGTCTCTTCTAAATTTCTTCCTTTTCCCCTCTTTCCATTTGTCCATTGTCTACTCTACTGTTATATTTCATTACATTTTCTTTACCAGTTCCTTGCTGTCCTCTTTCCTGTTGCTTCCTTCATCATAATTTCACTCTGCATCTTGCCCTTTCTAATTCTTTGCCTCCTTATTATTAACTTCCGTTCCTCATCTCCTGGTTGTAAATGGTTTTATTATTCTGTATTACGGTTTCCTGGTATCTACATTTACATACACGTCTGTCTTATGTATCTGTCTGTCTCTCTCTAGATCTCTCTCTGTTTCTCTTTCTCTATCTCTCTCTCTCTCTCTCTTCTCCCTCTCTCTGTCTGTCTGTCTGTCTGTCTGTCCGTTTGTTTGTCTATTTGTCTCTCTCTCTGTGTCTCTGTCTGTCTGTCTGTCTGTCTGTCTCTCTCTCTCTCTCTCTCACTTAATATATATAAATTCTCTTCCAACAGATTATTGTTTTCAAATTTTCCATCTCTCTCTCCTTCAAGCAGGGTGGGACAAACCCATTTTGCTGCCAAAAC